>JBBBDQ010000258.1:5470000-5725000 GCA_037127315.1 Ascarosepion bandense
ATGTATAGGAAAAACTACTAAATGTTGTAAGTTTAAAAATGTATTTTTTTGACAGTATTTATTTATTTCTATTATTATATTTGATATTTCAGACTGTCCTCGGCCTTTCATCAGAAACAAATGATTTTAAAATTTAAATTAGAAACGTTTATGCAATGAGCGTTCGTTCGAGAGATTGTTTACATTATGTGACGCAGAAAGCAACAGATTTTTTATAATATTTGTAAACGCAAACCCATCCCTAACAATACCTACAAATGTTGATTTAAAGAAAAATTTTTTAAGTGTATCTAAAAAATCTCTCAGAAGAATGCTCATCACGTAAACGTTTCTAATTTAAATTTTAAAATCATTTGTTTCTGATGAAAGGCCGAGGACGGTCTGAAATATCAAATATAATAATAGAAATAAATAAATACAGTCAAAAAAAATACATTTTTAAACTTACAACTTTTTAGTAGTTTTTCCTATATATATATATATATATATATAGAGAGAGAGAGAGATAATCAGCTGGTTATGCTACCATTGTTTAGATTATTTCAATTTTGACAGGCAATTTGTACATTAAGAACTTTTTAATACAATTATTTACTGGTGTAATTTAATTTAAATCTAGTCTGTAACTGTTGTGTGTGCACACACACACACACATATATGTATATATAGAAGGGTCTGTAACATAATTGATGTTTAGTCACATTCCTACTGTTACATAATTGATCCTGCCCTGTCATCTTGGTGTTTAGTCGCATTCTTTCTGTTATGCGATTGATACTGACATGTCATCTTGGTGTTTAGTCGCATTCTTTCTGTTATGCGATTGATACTGACATGTCATCTTGGTGTTTAGTCGCATTCTTTCTGTTATGCGATTGATACTGACATGTCATCTTGGTGTTTAGTCGCATTCTTTCTGTTATGCGATTGATACTGACATGTCATCTTGGTGTTTAGTCGCATTCTTTCTGTTATGCGATTGATACTGACATGTCATCTTGGTGTTTAGTCGCATTCTTTCTGTTATGCGATTGATACTGACATGTCATCTTGGTGTTTAGTCGCATTCTTTCTGTTATGCGATTGATACTGACATGTCATCTTGGTGTTTAGTCGCATTCTTTCTGTTATGCGATTGATACTGACATGTCATCTTGGTGTTTAGTCGCATTCTTTCTGTTATGCGATTGATACTGACATGTCATCTTGGTGTTTAGTCGCATTCTTTCTGTTATGCGATTGATACTGACATGTCATCTTGGTGTTTAGTCGCATTCTTTCTGTTATGTGATTGATACTGACATGTCATCTTGGTGTTTAGTCGCATTCTTTCTGTTATGCGATTGATACTGACATGTCATCTTGGTGTTTAGTCGCATTCTTTCTGTTATGCGATTGATACTGACATGTCATCTTGGTGTTTAGTCGCATTCTTTCTGTTATGCGATTGATACTGACATGTCATCTTGGTGTTTAGTCGCATTCTTTCTGTTATGCGATTGATACTGACATGTCATCTTGGTGTTTAGTCGCATTCTTTCTGTTATGCGATTGATACTGACATGTCATCTTGGTGTTTAGTCGCATTCTTTCTGTTATGCGATTGATACTGACATGTCAACTTGGTGTTTAATCTCATTCCTACTGCACTGTTATAGTTTCCCTTTTAATGCCAATTGTCATGATGAGCTTCCTTTTTAATACCTCGACTTCATGAATTTGAGCATACTACTAGATTGGCAACTAGGTTTCACCATTTTACTCTTGAAATTATTATCCTAAAGTTATATTCTAATGGTTTCTTTTTTCAAACATCCCTTTGATGAAACTCTTCTTTGTTTTTTTGTTTTCTTTTAAATTCAAATGCAATACCAATCATCTGCTGTTGTTCTTTCTTCTCACTCCCACTAACTCCTTGCATCTTAGTGTCATTATCACCTTGATTGGGGTGAAATGATTAAAAAAAATGAACCATATTCACCATTTAAATTAAGTGTGTTGACAAAGAAAATAGTTTGTTTAAATTAAATTTTCATAATAATACTATGGAATTATATCGTTTTTATTTGGCTTAATTCTTGTCTTTGTTTTCTCAATCTGAAACCACTTTTTGTTTTTCAATTTAGAGGATGGAATCATCATTTTTGTTTTTGTTTTTTTTTTTGGTAATGAATAATGAAGGTTAGCATTTCTGAAACGATAAATGTGTTTAACAGATGACATGTGAGCATGCTTTTTGCTTTTTAGTTTTGGGCTCGTGTTATCACCTCAGAAATTTATCTGAAGAATGTTTGTTCTTTTTGTTTTGTTTATTTTTTTTTTTTTTACAGCAAAAACGATATTGAAAAAATTTTGCTCTCTTTTACTTTTCTCAAATATAATTTTCTTCTCTCATTTCATTCATTTCAATTTTGTCTATTTTTTTATTTTATTTCTGCTCAATTATTTTTTTCTTTCATTAAATTTTTCCTTCTCTTTCAACCAATTGTTTTATATTCTTGAAGTTTCTCCTATAGTGCAATCATTTTTTTTTCTTTTGCTTTTTCTTTTATTCCCTTCACTTTTTGTTATTTTTCATTTTGGCAAAGCTGAGCTTATATTATTGTGTAGGCTTAAATGACAATATCTTTGAGTTCGCACACTTAATTTAAGCAATGCTAGCTAAATGGATTGCAAGAACAGGTTATTTGCAGATGAGCATAAAACTCACAAATGAAGATTGAAGATTAAAAGAAGTGCAGATAATGTTATTGATTTAATAAAGAGTTTTTTTTCGATATGCACTATTTACAAAATGAAAATGAACACAACATGTTAGAGTTAGTCAAATGTTAACTTAGGCTTCTGTAATTCTGATATTGAATTGGCAGATTTGTTTCTGACTTGGCCTATACTAGAGTATTGTGCAAGTTTTTATTAGTTTTTTTATGCAAAAAATAGGCAGGTCACACAGGTAAATGTTTTGAAGAGGTTAAAATTCATTAATTTTTCAGTGTATGTGCTAAACACAGGTAATTTTTTCTGGAGGGGTTAAAATTAATGCAAAAAAATCATGAGTCACATAACACAGTGCAATGGATAAATCATCATCTTAATTATGCAAAAATAACATCTCATTTTAACATATATCTAGACAAAAATATCATTGGCTCCAATCACAGCCTCCAGATGACTTCAGACTCTGGTGCAAATCTTCTGGACAGTCTCTTGTTTAAGATGGTAAATGATGTTAGAGTGTTTTTTTTTTTTTTTGAGTAGTTTTGTATACTAGTGAGCCAGCAACAGACTGACTCATTTTATAGTTCATTAATAGAAAGGTTAACCAATCAGAAAATATTCAGTGGGATGTGTATAAAAGTTGGCCGTATTTTCCCGAGTATTCGCGATCTAATCCAATTCAGTAAAGTGTTTGACTATTGAGTGTTAATCTTTGATGTTGTTTCATTGAACAGATTACATACTGCACTGTATCCTATATCCATAAACTATGGTGGATATGGTCAACAAATGATGCCATAATTCTTGCATTCAGTCCATCTTTGGTGTTACAAAGGGTTTTTTGAGTTTCTTGCTCAACTGTACTCCATACATAATAATCTAGGGGGTTGGAATTTGGGGAATTAGGTGGCCAATTGTAAGGGGTGATGTGGTTGCAGAAATTGTCTGAAAGCCATGATCTTGTTACTAAATATAGGGTCTTCCAGTAGCCACTCTCTTGCCTCAAGAACAATGTAGGTCTCTTTGTTGAGTCTGAGGCCTGTGGGAAGATGAATGGAGGCGTAACATCACCATCATTAGAGATCACTTCAAACACCTTCGTAATCACCATTAGATTCATCAAACTCTTTCCAAATTCTTTTCATTGTTGTCAGATTGATGCCCAAACACTTTGGAATATTTGTATTGGAGCTTCTGGTATGAATTCCAAGCAGTACAGCATGCAGTTTCCAAATTTCTGGCAGAGAGAATTGCGTCATGGTGCTTTTTTTCTCACAGACTGTGCCCAACATGCTCTACTATACTGTGCAGTTGACAAATTCAAAAACAAACAGCATGCATGCACGAAATTAAAAATATAACAGCGACAATTTATTCATTGCATCCTGTACATATAAGTTGGTTTATATCTGAATATATACAACATATATCATATACTTTGGTTCAGTGGAAGAGACTTTTTTCTTTTTTAATAAAATTATCTCTGCAGAATGTAGGCGATCATGGCTCTCCACAGTTTCCTTTTCTTAATTTCCATGAATTGCTATATATTCATGGATAAAAGGGGTTTCCTATTGCCTTCAGTTTTGATTTCAAAGTTTTTCTCCTAGACTAGTTACCTATTTTTTTAATTTTTTTTTCAAGATATTGTATGCATGATTCTTCACAGCTTCCTTTTATCTGTGAATAACCATGGAAAGATAGTGGAGTAGTTTCTCATTGCCTTCTTTATGGTCTTGAAATTCAGAATTTTCTTTTTCTTATCCAGATTGCAGTCCAAGGCCAGAGAGTCCAGCTATTTAATCTGTCTGAAAAGAAATGGATTTCTTTCTTTCTCAAGAATTTGTGTGAAAGGGAAGTGTCTGGTAACAGCAAAACAAATTGATTTATAATAGGTATCCCCTAGCATTAACTGCTAGGGGATACCTATAATCTATTTCTGTTGATTTAATAAATGGTTAAAAATTCCATGGTTACCAAACATAGCATACACCTGAAGAAGGTGTATCATGCAATGATAGAAACGGTATGATGAAAGCAACCAAGAACATCAATGTATTATAAACCTAATCTATTATACAATGTGTAACAAAACTTGAATTTATCAGTCACACAAGATCATTACCCTTTTGGAGCAAAGAAATAGTTTAACGTTATTATTGCAGGAGACATTACTTGATGTCACTAACCAACTATCTCATTAGTAAATTGGGGAGATCAAGCTTTGATTTTTATTTTGTTTTATTTCAGCAAGTTGTAGTTTCCATTGATGATGTGGCCCTTTTGAAGATAGTCAATAAACACAATGCCTTTTGAATCCCCAAAAACTGAATCCATCTCCTTCCATGCAGATGAAATAACTTTGGCCTTCTTTGTAGTATATATGGAGGAGGTGTTTCCACAGCATGTATTTTCTCTTTGTCTGTAGCTGAAAGTGATGAACCCAGCACCCATCCTGGATTAGGAAAGGTTCAAGGAAACCAGTTGGATCAGCCTCAAACAATGTCAGATTATCCCATGACATGATCAATCTGGTGGGCTTTTAATCAGGTGTCAGAATACTTGGCACCCATTGAGTAGAAACCTCTGCACGCCAAGTTCATTATGCTGAATATTCTCTACTCTTTCACAGTATATGCTTCTATCTATCGCCCGGTTCACACTCCACCCACGTCTATTGAACAGGTTAAGAGGCTCATCCCTTGTTCCCTGTTTAGGATGTGGTTTCCGGCTTTCTCTTTACCAATCTTCTCACTTTGTTTTTTTCTTTTCAATTGGAGTAGATAGATCTATCTATTGCCCAGTTCACACTCCACCCACATCTATTGAACAGGTTAAGAGGCTCATCCCTTGTTCCCTGTTTAGGATGTGGTTTCCGGCTTTATCTTTTCTAATCTTTTCACTATTACGTAGCCCCCTGTACATCAGTGGCATTACCGCCTTACTCGGGGTGATACGATTAAAAAAAAAAAAAAAAATGTTTGGCTACTTCTATTTTAATCATTGAAACTTTTTTTTGTTTTAAATGCAGTAGTCCCAATAATTGTAGTGATAAAATTCAAAGAATAATCTGCAATGTTATTGGTCATGACCTGGCATCCTGGTTTAAGTCACTTTCCAGTGTCCTAATTTTGCCACCCCATGCCTTTTTTATAAATACTTAACTTGATGGTACCTAGACTATATGAATATAAGTGCAGTACTAGATTTTCAGCAAGGTTTCATCATTTTACAGTTGAAATGGTTTGATGTATCCATAAGTTCTGTGCTAACAGTTTCTTCTAACACACTTCTGGCATTCTGCTATCCAAGTCAACTTTAATCTTCAAATATTTAAATTCAATGTCAATCCTTATGTTCTGTCTTAATCATTGTGCCATTTTATTTTTTTTTTATTTTTTTATATTTTCTAACAGTCGGTAATTCCTTGATCATAGTGGCTTTATTGCCTTGCTTGGGAGTGAAAAGAAAAGATAAAACTCCTAATTACTCATACAAAAAATATAACCAATGTAATTGCAAAATAAATTTTTTATGGTATGGGTAAGTGAAAATTAGTAATTAAGTAATGAATGGGTTTATTGAATCTAAAGGTTGGGTGTGAGTGCCTTGTAGGTGTCTGCATGTTCATGTATAAAGAACTAATGTAGAAGCAACAAAAATTTATACACAGATAATCTTTTTTTCTTCTCATGGTAGCTGTAGGGAAACAAAATTCTCAGTGTCTCTTTGGTATGTCCATTTCTTTTTCTGGTCCAGAAGTAATTTTGGGTAAGAATAAGAATGGTTATAATGGTTGAGTTTAAGCCAGCCTTGACCTGAGTTGGAACAACCAAAGCAGAACTGGCCTGCCTTCACCAGTGGAGCTTTGGCAAAACATGCTTGAATGCTATGCGTTGGAAAATGAGAAGAGTTTGGTTATCGGATGACCAGGGAAAAGAGACTTTGCCAAAAGAGGATATCGCCATTTGTGTTTTACATCTTGGAGCAAGAGGAAGAAAAGAGCATTTAGTTATAAATCAACCAGATAAAAAAAGATGTATCCCAGTATGGACAGCTTGATCCATGTCCAACTCCTTTTTAGATCAAAGGAGAAGGAAAGGTTTGTCTTTTTATAGAACTTAAATAGTGCTAACAGACATTTGTTGAAGCTAAGTAGAGTAATAAGTTTTTTAGTTCCTTTACTAATAGAATCATGGGAAAATGTATTTCTTTTTTATTCATTATTATTTTATTCATTGATTTTGTTTCCTCTTCCCACAGGTTATAGGTAGAAATCTATAATGAACACTGGATTTCTATAAACCTGGAATTAACATCATAATACCAGATTTTATGGTGGCCATTAACAGGTTAATAAATCTTTTCTAGATTTGAAATCTGACCACAAGCATGGGGCTTCCAGTGGGGATTTAACTCACTGCTGAGTGGTAATGATCTCCATGTTTAGCTTACTTGCCATCAACACATATTTTATGAAGTACAGTTTAGTTAGGCACAAAGACATAACACTGGAGCATTTGTGAGAAACAAACTCACAATACATACAAATTGATTAGTGAGGCTGGCTGGCCAGCCATTATACCATGTTATCGTTAGGTGAATATGTTGAAATGATAATAGGGAAAATAGTTGAAATTGAACAAGATTTTAGTAATGATTGATCACACTTTATATACTAGGGTTTGAGATTTTGGTAGGTATTGGTACATTTTTTTTTCTTCAATAAGAGTAGATAGGTAAATCTATCATTTGGCTCACACACCTCCCCACTCCTTTGAATCGTAGCTGCACATCCCTAGTTTCCTGTTTAAGATATGATTTTTGATTCCTTCTAAAATCTAATTCTCTTTCACTTCCAGTAGCCTCTTGCATCTAAGTTTCATTATCACCTTGCTTGGAGTGAGTTGATTTTTAAAAAAAATTGATAGAAATCTGACTTGCTTCCAGCACAGGCATTAATTTGACTGCCTGAAAAAGGCCATATTGAGAATATAAAATTTGAACTGAATGAACCAGAATTTCCAAGTCAAGGGAGATAACTGATCATTATGCTTTAATTCCTAATATATATTTATGCATATTTGTTTCTTTTTACATCGAAGGGTTTGTTTTTATTCTATTCATTTATTTACCATAACTTTCTTGTTTCTCTCTCTTTATTCGTTTATCTTTTGAGACTCCTTTATTTTTCAAAATTAAAAAAAATTTTTTTTTTTTACGGCTATCAGACATTAAGATTTTTTTTCTCCTTCCAAAATCTTTTTTTTTTTTTTGTCAGTTCAGTTTTAACTACAGCTTTACTCTCCTTAGCAGTGTAACTTAAAAAAAAGAAAGATGTGTATTTTCTTTTCTCATTTATCTTTCTTGATTTTCTCATCAAATTTCAATGAAACAATTTTCAGGCAACCCTCAAGTAATTTAATGTCAGGTCAAAGATATTTATTCACACACACGTGTATGTGTATGTATATGTATGTTTATTTCATTTTTTTTTTTTTTTTTAATCATTTTACTCCATGCAAGGCAAGACTGTCACTAGTGGGCAGGGAGTTACAGTGAGAGAAAAGTCTGGGTACAGAAGACAGTGAAGAAAAGATGAAGAAGATAAAAGAGAGAAATTGACATTGCATTTAAATTTTTGGTGATTAAAGCTATCAGGGAAGCAAGTAAATGGAATGGATGCTAATGTACTAGAACACTTAAAGTTCTATGAATGGGGCACCAAGGAAAAAACTATAGATATATAGTTAAATTGCAGTGATGTTTAGTGCCAAAATTAGTGTTTCCTTCATTAGTTTACTGGTCAAAGGGCATTTTAGGCAAACAGATTAAAGAGTGAAGATATTACAATAATGCCTTTAATAAACTTTGAAGTCAGTATGACAGAAATAACATCGCTCCGTTAAGTGACAAGTTTATATATATATATATATATATATATATATATATATGTGTGTGTGTGTGTGTTTCACCTCAGACAAAATACTACTGCCACTAGTGCACAGGGGGTTACAATGGGAGTAAAGAACAACAATAAGGTACAGGGCATGTCGAAGAAAGGATAAGATACAGTCGAGAATCAAGGAGGTAGATGTCAATTGATGTTGCATTTAAACTTTTGGAGATTGTAGCTATTAGGGAAGCAGGTAAACGGAAGAGTTTCACAGGTGGAAAGTGCGAGAAAAGAAACTGTTGAAGTAGAAGTGATTACATTGAACTGTTTTGATGGTAAAACGGTAGGACTGATTTGCCAGTCTTGTAGCATGTGTAAATTCATGTGGTCAGCACACCAACGAAAGAAGCTTGTCAGAGCAGAAGCTGTGAAAATATTTGTAGACTGAGCCAACCCCACTAGAGCAAATTGCGACACAAGGTCAGTTTTAAAAGTGGAAACCTGTGCATGTATGTTCAGGCCACTGGTCAAAGATTACCCAGCCCCTGCATATGCAGTAATTGGGTACAAAGCTTGTCTTAGCTGGTCACGCTTAGCCGCCAAAGAAGCAGATAAATGGTACGCTTTATGGGTTAGTGTTCAATATCAGGGACAGAGCATATGTAAATATAAAAGTGGACATTGAGGACAACACCCAATCGTGACAATCTGTTTCATACTTTAATGCAATTGTCAGGTGACGATTGTGTTAAAGCATGGAACAAATTGTCAGTGCAGGGTGTTGACCCCATGTACATTATCATATATATTGAAAGGAAATGTTCCCATTCACTCACCAAAGTGAAGCATCATTAAGCCATGTCAGTAGTTAGATGGAGGAAGGCTGTTTGGGAACACTGTAAGCAGTAGCAGAGGGCATGTCATGATATGATTCAGGCATTAATAACACTACTATCTGTGTCTTACCATCAGACTACTCAAATTCTTATGCTGCACAGGTTTTTTTCATATTATCTTAACTGGTTCTTGTCATTTTGAGTGTTCACATAGTGTTGTGCAAACTGTGTTTGACTATAGCACAAAGCCAAGTGATTAGAGCATTCACTTTCTGACCATGAGACTTGGGTTCAAATCTCACCCTAGTTGATTTATCAGGAAGGTGACTTGATATTATCAGTCAGTTGGAGATGATCTCAGTGTGCGGCACCTTTAGAAAGTGCTTGAAAACCATACCATGAGTTGACCCAAGCCTTGTAAGTGAAATTGTGTAGATGTAATCCTTTGGGATCTATCAATGGTTGTACTAACACAAAGTCACAAGTCATCATGACCAAAGATTTGAGTGTGCTGGCTCTGTTTAAACCGTTTATTATGCTAGATAATGTGCTCTCTCCTAGAAACTGTAACTAATGTCTGCTAAGCATAGTTGCAGTATAAACCACAGGTGGGCTTTGTGGGAGTTAAACATTTGCTTGAGCAGGCGTCTGCAACAGGGATTAACTAGCCTGCCTAGTAGACAGGCATCCTTGGATATGAGTGATCAGCCGTATATATTGTTTGACTATAACAATTGAGTATATACTATCAGATTGGTGGGGGGCCACTTTATCTGCTACTGCCTGTTTAGTGACCATGTATTCATACAGTGGATGGACAGCCATCATCATACACACACACACACACACACACACAGAGGCAGTATGCCACCCATATGGTTCCGCCTTTTCATAAGATCATGTTGAAACATCAATATACAATTATATGGTTAAATAAAGAAGACAAGAGGAAAACTACATTTTCTTGCCTACGTGTTTCATCCTGTGACAGACTTTATCAAGGCAAAGAGATAAAAAAAAAATTTTTTTTTTTCATCTCTTTGCTTTGATAAAGTTCATCATAGGACGAAACACGTAGGCAAGAAAAATATAGTTTTCCTCTTGTCTTCTTTATTTAACTATATTGTTCTTTTCCTTGGATTATAACTGAATATACTTATGTATACAATTATATCTAAATCAAAAGATATGGACATATAATGTTAAAACATCACTTCTGATACAATCACTGATGTTAAGCAGAAGTAAGCCTGGTTAGTATCTAAATGGGTAACTACTTGGGGATAACAGTTGCTGTAAGCTTTGATGTGTGGGTGGTGTAATGGGTAATGCCTTGGAATTTGAAATTGGTGTGCCAGGTTGTAATTTCAGTTGTGTTTGATGTAATAGAATATACACTTAGATGCAAATTTCCTTGGGAAAGGTATGAATCCATCTCTTTTCAGACATAGTCTTCCAGCAGCCAGTCTCTTGATCCAGGGCAGTACTACCTCTACCTCCTCAAGGCACTTGATGTAGGCCTCTGTGTTGAGTCTGAGTTCCTCACTTTCTTGTCAAAATGATCAGAGCAAGTTTTCCAAGCTGCCATACCTTTGTAATTATCATTAGACTCACCCAACTCTTTCCGAATCCTCTGCAGTGTCCTCAGATTGACACCTTAACACTCTAAAATGTTCATATTGGAGCTTCTCACATGAATGCAAGGCAGTGCAGCATGCCGTTTGTAAATTTCTGATGGAGTAAAGTGCATCATGGTGCTCTTTTTCTCACAGTGCCCAACTGACTCTACTATACAGTACAGTCATGAAAAAATGCACCTGCTCAAAATTAAAAACATAAAATAGCAACAATTTACTCATCGCACCCCAATAAAGCCACTTATTAATGTCAGTAGTAAAAAAAGGCTTGGTACAAATAAAGCTCGATAGTCTTGGAAAAGATTATCCTTCTTTGAACATTGTGAACTCGCACTATAGAATCACAAACAAAGAACCATACTAAATAACTAAAACTATCACTTGAGAAGTAGCAACAACTAAAATGGATACTACATGTAACTTGAAGAGAAAATAACCTAATCAAGATGTGAACATTCCACACCACTTCAAATAAGAGGCAAGAATAGACCCCCAATCAGCAATGGAAAGAGCAATAACAGCTGCTGGACTTTGGAAACCTGTTTTCCTGAAAAACTGTTTTAAGAGAAAGCAAGACTGGCAGCTCAGTCAATGAATCTTGAATGTTTCCTTGTAGGAAAATGATTAATATTAACATTACCATTAGGAATGTATCTAACCTGATTGTTAACAGCATAGAAAATGTTAGTCAGTTCAGGGCCATACGTGATGCACACATGGACAATCATGTCATGAAAGAGACATGACTGGGCAGAAGATTTTCCCTCAGTAGGTTGCTATTACTTTCTGTGGTAGACAATCAGCCAACCAAGGCCATAGAACCTAATCTGTCCTGCTATTTAACTCATAGATGGAGGGAGAAATGATGGATGAATATATTTCTCAAGGGTATTCATGCATAAGTGAATGCAGCAAATTCAACTGGAATCTGATTTCTCATTCTGAGCTGAAATCCACTGCACCACAGTGCACATCCATGAAAAATCTAATGAGTCAATTTGAAATTCTGGCTGACACAGTTCATATTTAAATATCACTTTTGTTTGTGAGAAAGACATGAATGAATCTTTTCTATTCTAAAGTTTGCTGAAAAATAACAGGGCATATAAGCCTCTCAAGTTTTTGCTGAAAAATAGTGTAGAAGAAAAATAATTGTTAATTAAAATTTAATGGGTTGCATATGGGGCTAGAAACTTCACAACATGTTAACTTACTTGTGACTAAAGATATACAAAGATCAATGTGATTGTAATCTTATGTTTCATATAAAATCTGAAGGTATAAACAATGTTGTCTGTCATTTTTAAAGCAGATTTCTCAAAAAAATAAAAATAAAAAAATGCGAAATGCTTTGTTTTCATTGGTGGTGAGGTGGAAAAAACAGTATAAAAGTTAGGTCAAAAAGAAAGAAAAACATTTGGTTGGAAAATTAAAATTTCTTCACTGTCACTTGCACAAAATTCAATTTTTTTTTCTATAGTAACACAATGCATACTTTGAGTTTTTTTGAGGACTTAACCTTGGCATGACTACAAAACTACATCTGGTAGCAAAGCTTTTGATCGGGAGGTTAGAAGTTTTGAGGAGTGTAGAACCACCTCTTAACTGCCTTTGTTCCAAGATCCACCCTGACCCAAAATCAACAGTACATTTTTTTTTTTACAATAAAATGAACAACAATACATTTTTATAACAGAATGACACTAAATAAAATATAAAAATGCATTTTTATAGTAAAATTAAAAAGAATAAATTTTGTGATCTACAAACTATATATCTGCAAAATACTGTAAAGTATAAAATTATATACAAAATATTGGTAGTGAAAGTATAAAATTACGTACAAAATATTTTGATTTCAGCATTAAATAAACCAAAGAGGTTGATATGCCACTAAACAAAATCAACCAACTGATCCTTTGCAGATGACACTCAGGTACTTTTTCTTTTATATATATATATATATATATATATATATATATATTTTAGCACAAATACACATAATACACATAAAATCTTGCAAATGTATAATTGACTGTTATTGTTTGGCATCTCATATTATCTTTCATCTGTGTGCCATGTTGCTTCAGGACATGGCTGATCATAGCTCACTACAACCTCCTTTCCTTTGTAACTCTTGGTCTGAAAATGGATTTTAGTTTGCATCCTAATTTAATGCAAAATGTGGCACAAGGTCATTTTATTTTTGGCAATGAGAAGTGTTATTATCATTCCAAGAATTGTTTAAATTATTCCAATTAATTTGATTTATTTGTTTGCCTATTTTTTTAATAATTTCACCCCAAGCAAGATGGTGATTGAAATTTAAATTTTTATTTTCATAGTTGATCAAAGTGATAGAGAAAAAATATTAATATAACTTAGTTGCATCTAAACATTTCAGCAGTAAAATGATGAAAACTGGGCTGTCAATTTAATTTTTACACACACACACAGATAAAGAGATGTTTTTTGTATCTTAGATATTTGCACCAGACTTCCAAATGAGCAAAAACAGTTTCTAAAATTCTTGGCCAAAATGCCAGCCATTCATGCCAATAAGAAATATATAACTACCTTAACCTTAACTTAATCAAGCAATTATATATATATATATATATATATATAGGAAATTAACGAACATTAACGAAACTTAGTTATAAACAACTGACAATTTGAAATGATTTGTTTGAACATTATTTTTTATCAATACATTTGTTGACATTACAATACATTTCAGAGCAGATATGGTTATTGTGATAAATCGAAAACTGTGTTATATAGGCTTGATTAAAACCTCGTTTAGACTGCTGGTCATTCGTGGTCGAGAGGTCTAAGACATGCCAGATCACATGGTAGCTTCCCCTATGTGGATAGGGGTTGCAGGTTCGAATCCTGCCGAATGACACACATTTTCGTAATAAAAATATATCGTAAATAATCAATACTGTTTAATTAAAAACAGAATATCTACTTAAATATGAGTATCGATAAAAAATAATGTTCAAACAAATCATTTCATATATATATATATATATATATATATATATATATATATATATATAAAATATAGTTTTAAGGTATGCTATATATATGGGTTAGAGTGCTCAATATCAGTGATAGTAAATGTAAATATAAAAATGAACATTGAGGCCAGTACATTCTACAGGCCTAAAGATTATGTTGCCCTCAATGTTCACTTTGATATATACATATGCTATTCCTGATATTGAGGACTTTAACTCATAAATAAAATGTATCTGTAAAAAGACAGTATGAATAAAGACAAATGGTAAACTATCATTAGATTTACAAAATATTTGAATTTAAGAAGGCTCAAATATTCTTATGACTAACTGTGAATGTCAAAATAAACTATAGAGGATGCTAAGTGGCATAACTTAATCTAAACTTATTTATAAATGGAGCTTTGTCTGTGTATATGTGTGTGTGCCCATTACCTATAGACTTCGAAATGACTGAACTGATTTTCTTGAAAATTTACACAGTTGTACTATAAGCGTCTGCAAGTGTTCTTAGCTAGATTCTGTGTCGAGGTACCCTCGATAAATATCGATAATCGAATAAATCGGGTTATAGAAGGACTGGTTCGATTTAAATCAAATTTGATACACTCATAGACAAAGACATAAGAAACGACATTCAGAAGTTTAAAGGTTGCAGTTCTTATAATAGTGCAGAAAATCAATAATATATATATATATAAAAGACAAGATGTTTGTGTGTGTGTTTATCTGCCTGTATGTCTGTATTTTTTGCAGCCCTTTTATTTTAGTTTTTGCTTCAAGTTTGGCTCTAAGTAGGTATAATTGTAGTTCTTAGTCTCAGCCATGATACCATTTACTCAGAGGACTTATTTAGACTTCAAAATTCAGTTTACAACGAAAAAAACTTATGTGATATCGATACCAGGAAATCAAACTTTGACTTACATCCATTCATTTTTCTTTCAGTCTACGGTTTCACTTTAACTGGAAACAACTATTGCTTTTTAGTCTTTCGTGTCAACATCCAAAGAGTTTGATCTCCAGGACCATGGGTTAGTTTTAAAGCTTTTATTACACCCAAGCAACGCTGGGCTATACTGCTAGTGCTGAATAAATGAATTATGTGTATTGTTGTTGAATCTTTTTTATTTAATTATTTTAGTTTAAGTAATTAATACATGTATTTATTTTAAATAATACAAGATTTGAATTTAACCATTTTCTTATAATTTTTTAATATTTTCATGGTCATATATTTTAACTTGAGAAAAGAGTATATTTTTTAGGAAAGGTGGAATTTGAAAAAAATCAGGGCAGAGATTTTCATTTGGGCAAAATTTAATAGCAGAACTCAAGAACTTTTCATCAAAGTCTTAATAAATGTGGCATGTTTTAAATTTAAGCTGAAGTTGAACATATTTCTAGATATGACTAATGCATTTGATAATTATTATTATATATATATATATATATATATATATATGTGTGTGTGTGTGTGCTTTCATAGATATCTTTTTCTTTTGATTTTAATTAATGCAAGTTTCCCCAATATATTGTAAGGGACAATTTTGACAGTTTATTTTAGATACATATATTGGCTTCAGAATTATTATTGTTCTGGATATTTTTAGTTCTGATCATGTCCATAATAGCTTTAGATGTGTTGGTTGTAAGAATATTTATGAATGTTGTTAAATTTTCAAATTTTATAAACCTAACGATCATTTTACATTTATTTACATTATTTGGACTATTTTCCTCATCTTTATTGCCATGTTTACAGCATTTCAGCTGTTGTACACTCAGTCTTCTTCAGATACTAGGAATTTTGAATCGAACCCTTTATTTCGATCACTGGGGTATATAATTCTCATTCCATGTGTGAAGCCACTTCTGGTAGTATTTATCTCCCTCTAACTCAACTGTCCAAGTTATTTTTTCACCACTGCTGTGGCCTGGTATTGAACTCACAATACCAGGCTACAGTAGTGGTGAGCAAATAAATTAGAGTTGTTTTAAAGGGAAATAACTGCATGGCTACCAGAAGTGATTTTGCGCATGGAATGAGAATGATATACCACAATGATCGAAATAAAGGGTTCAGTTCAAAATTCCTAGTACCTGAATGGCTGAAACATTGTAAACATAGCAATAAAGATGAGGACAATAGTTTGAATAATGTAAATAGTGAAAATACTACCTCACCTCAGAAGTATAGATCAATACATTTTACTTGTGTTTATAAATACTTGTTACAAAATAAAATCCTTACATTCACCTTGATATAGCCCATCAGAGGATAAAATATGTTTGCACATAGCTTCTCTCTCTTTTTCTCTCTCTCTCTCTCTCTCTCTCTATATATATATATATATATATATATATATATATCCTAGTGAATACAGAACGAAGAATTCTTACAACGTCCAAAACATTAATTTAAAACATAATTCTAAAACATAATTTATAATAAATATTCACAGCTCTATACATTATATATCGAGCACTGTTTTAAATTAATGTTTTTGGACGTTGGAAAAAATTCTTTCTTCGTTCTGCACTCATTTGGATATATATATATATATATATATATATATATATATATATATGCATGCACACACACACACACACACACACACACACACACACACACACAGAGAAAGAGAAATTAATGTTAATGGTGAGATTTGCTATTCTCTTATCAGGAAATATTCTGCATTTATTAACCAAACAACATAACGATCAATTGAAATATCTAAAGTCCGTCAGTGGAAAGAATTTTTCAGAAAAATAAATTTCTCAAATCCATTTATCATTCTTTCTAATTTTGATAAGTTTTTCCTTCCTTAACTTTTGTTTAAAGTATTGTAGAAAGTCAGCACACACAAACATACATGCTTAGATAAAAAAAATGAAACAAACTTATTTTTTCTTTCCTTTTTTTAAATCATATTTTTTTAAGTTCATCTTTTATTCAAACAGTTAAAGTTAATGCTCTTATACCACAGTGAGTTGCAGCGTTTCTGTGCAAATTACTTTAGCATGACATGGCTTGTCCATTGCTTTCCTAAGAAAGCCTGCATAATTTTGGCAAATTCATCGTTAGTTGTTTACAGTGTTGCAATTAAGTATTCATCTCTTTGTTCCCCACAGCTGATTTGTATTGCCAATTTTTCCTCTGTTCGTTTCACAATAATTTTGTGCTCACTGACCAAGCTAATACATTATGATGGACTTTGACTCCAATTTTTGCTTTGTAAAATATAGCATATATTCATCATAGCAAAGTGAAAGATATATATAATGTATTGAGGCAGCAAATAATTTTCTAAACATATACTGTTAAATATAAGAGACAATGAATGTCTATTATGTTGAATCATGAGCCGTTCTAAACGTCATATTTTAGCTTTAATTTCAGTTGAAAAGAAAGACAAAAATTCTCCAACATTTGGATAACTTTTTGTTAATTTGGTTCTAAGCTTTCGGCTCACTTGAGCCATCTTCAGAGAGGTTATTTAGATGGTAACAAAATAACATCCACCATCACCGACAATTTTATTTTGTGTTGACATAATAGTTTCTGTTTGTGTGTATATATACACACTATAGTCATCCGCAGACAGATCTGTTTCGCTGTATCACAATTCATCAGTACGGCTTAGACTCTGATCGCTTCCTAACCCAGGATTGAAACCTGACCGAATCGGCGTCAGTCAATTCAGTCAGGTTTCAATCCTGGGTTAGGAAGCAATCGGAGTCTAAGCTGTACTGATCGTCAGTCGATTTGGTTGGTATATATATATAAACAGAAACTAGCCTGTAGGTAAAATTCCAAGGAAGATCCTATTAATATAAATATTAAAACTCATCCATCCTATAACTTTTCCCCAAAGCCCCTTTTTGCTTTTTCGTTTTTATTCCCCTAATTTTGAAATGTCCTTTTCATAGATCAAGTTGAATCCATTTCATTATCTCTCTGTCTTCTATCTCTCTTCACACTCTCTGAAACTGCATTTTGGATGCCTGCTTTCTAACATACTCTTCACTCTCTTTTTTTTACTTTCCATCCCACTTTTCTTTATTTCTTTCCTGTTACTTCCTTTTAAGTGAACTTCCAGTGTATGAATAACTTTTAAATTTTTCCACAATAAAAGATTGCTGATAAAGTGAACTTATTTTGCAGAAATGATCATCCAACACATGAGATTTTCGAAGTTGTATTTGAAATATATAATCAGAAGGATTTCGTTGTACAAATCCATTAGTTGTATGAAAGGTCATGTCAAGTGATTGTTTGTAAATGTTTCTGATTTGGGTTTGTCTTGGTGAAAAATTAATTATTTACAAGTAAGTCTGTAAAGGACAATATTAAGCACAAGAAAGTGATATTTGTAAGCCCTGTCTGTGGTCTCCATTTCTGGAGCTGCTCTCCATGCTGGGGACAATGAGAAAGAGAAAGTATCTAAATTTCTCACTAGAAGAATGGTTTCTTTTTACTATGGAATCATGGGAATTAGATTTTTTTTAATTTTTTGGTGATTATGAGATTATTACAAGACCATATTAAAAGACTACTTCTCAAATCATGATTTTGCTATTTTTATTTACCAAATATTCTAGAGCATGTCCTTGTTGTAAAATGACCTCTTGTTCATGTTTGGAAGTAACTCTTTTGGCAATATAATTTGACATTCAAATTATTTACATTAAGGATAATATCCTCATCATTGTTGTTGTTACAACATTTCAACTGTTGCGTCTTCCAGCCTTCCTCACATTTTTGTCAATTCAGGTAATTTTCAGGGAATTTTGATTTGAATTCTTTATCTAAACTTATTTATAAATGGAACTTTGTCTGTGTGTGTGTGCCCATTACCTATAGACTCCAAAACGACTGAACCAATTTTCTTGAAAATTTACACAGTTGTACTATAAGCGTCTGCAAGTGTTCTTAGCTAACTTTTGTGTCGAGGTACCCCCGATAAATATCAAATCGATAATCGAAAAAATCGAGTTATAGGAGGAATGGTCCGATTTTAATCAAATTTGATACACTCATAGACAAAGACATAAGAAACAATATTCAGAAGTTTCAAGGTTGCAGTTCTTACAATAGTACAGAAAATCAATAACAAATATATATAAAATGCAAAATGTTTGTATGTGTGTCTGTTTATCTGCCTATATGTCTGTATTTTTTGCAGCCCTTTTATTTTAGTTTTTGCTTCAAGTTTGGGTCTAAGTAGATATAATTGTAGTTCTTAGTCTCAGCCATGATACCATTTACTCAGAGGACTTATTTAGACTTCAAAATTCAGTTTACAACAAAAAAAACTTACTTAATATCAATACCAGGAAATCAAAATTTGACTTGCATCCATTCATTTTTCTTTGAGTCTACGGTTTCTCTTTAACTGGAAACAACTATTACTTTTTAGTCTTCTGTGCCAACGTCCAAAGAGTCTGAGCTCCAGGACCATGGATTAGTTTTAAAGCTTTTATTACACCCAAGCAACGCTGGGCTATACTGATAGTTTAATATATATTTAATCAATTAAATTAAAGGTTCAGCTCAAAATTCTGTGAAGGTTAGATAGATTGACAGACATCTGAGTGGGAAAGTAGAACAGTCAAAATATTCATGTCTACAGATATTTTATCTTGTTCTTTCTTTTTTTCTTTCTAAAAGTTTTTAAACAATGCAAATAATAACTGCTCTTGCCTTGTACAACTTGACAACACCAGATGCAGACAACAGCTTTTCATAACATTCACTTTCTCCAAGCTCTATTTTATGGTATACAGGCTTTCAGAGTTGAATCTTCCACTTCACTTTCAAATAGTATATTATGGAGTTTTAGTAGAGAGAGGACATTTAAAATGATCTGCAATGTTTCTTTGCTGACTACTTTGATGAAAAAACAACTCTGTTTAGTCTTCTTCGAATTCTTCTTTTTAAAACAAAATAATTATTTTCGATGTCATGATTTTTGTGTTGATTTTGCTTATGTTTTTGAATTGCTATACATAAAGGAACTTGAAATGAATTATATCCAGTAAAATCTGGATTTTAAGACGCTATTTACATTATTTGGACTATCATCCTTATCTTTGTTGCCATGTGTACAATGTTTCGGCTTTTGTATACTCTGTCCTTCTTCAGTTGCGAGGGATTTCAAACCAAACCCTTTGTTACAATCACTGGGGTATATCGTTTTCATTCCTTGTGCGAACCTTTTTTGGTAGTCATGAGTTATCTCCCTCTAACCTAAGTTACTTGTTTGATACTGCTGTAATCTGGTATTGAACTCAGAACTCTTTAGGTCAAGTCCCTGGAACAATAGCCTGAATAATGTAAATAGTGTAAATACTTACTACTTCATCTCAGAAATACAGACAAATACTGGACTTCAAGAGTTTTCAAATATTCAGATAGGACTTATTTTCTTTAATTTGAGCAGTATAAATTTTGATCTTACTAGTTACATTAAATTCAAACTTTTTTTTAAAAGACATTATTAAACAGAAATAAGACATCTTCTTTAGGAACATTGTAACAAGACAAACTAATGTTTTGTAACCTTTAGATAAAATGAATGTCAACTTAACCAGTTTGATTTGTTGACTTGAAATTTCTCTCAAATCATATACACATATCCACAAAAAAAATAAAGGTAGTAAAATTCAGACTGAAGTCAAAACAATTATATTTTACTTGTGAAGAACAGTCAAAATTATGTTCATGAAATTACTTAAATTTTATCTATTATCCAAAATGCAAATCTTTGGCATTATACAGTAAAACAAGAGTGCCAAAAAAGTGAAAAGTGCTTGACTAATTTTTTTTTTGTCTTAGAATGTGCATTTTATATATATATATATATAAAATGCGATTAGCTCTAATTTTTTTTTTTTTTTTTAATCATGTTGCCCTAGCAAGGCATTTTATTGCCACTGTTGTGCAGGGGGTTACATAGGAATGTTATGACGAGTGAGAAGTTGCAGGGAGTGTCAGGAAGAGAGTAGGAGTGGGAAGAGATTACTGATGAGAGTGGGGTGGATGAGGAGGATTGTTATGAGGAGTGAGAGATTGCAGGGGGTGCCAGGAAGAGAGTAGGAGAGGGAAGAGAGTACTGATGAGAGTGGGGTGGACGAGGAGGAATGTTATGAGGAGTGAGAGATTGCAGGGGGTGCCAGGAAGAGAGTAGGAGAGGGAAGAGATTACTGATGAGAGTGGGGTAGATGTAGAAAAGCATGAGAGAGAATTTAAGTTAATGTGACAGGAGATGACTATTGACTTTACATTTAAATTCTTGGAGATTGTAACTGTCTGGAAAGCAAGTATGCAGAAGAGAATTCCGCAGGCGGGAAGTTTGAGAAAAGAAGCTGCTGGAGTAGAATTTGCGTTTGTTATTAATTTATTTATTTAAACATTATTTTTAATGGATACTCATATTTGAGCAGATACTTTGTTTTTTATAATTAATCTAAAATTAAACAGTATATTTATTTATATCTATTTGCCTGTATAATCGAGAAATCATTTTAGAAAAATACGCATTCTCTGGCAAGATTTTATTATTCAGGCCAGTGAATACAAATAAATAGACTGTTTAGTTAAAAAAAAGAGTATTTACTCAAATATGAGTATACACTGAAAATAATTTTTAAACACATGAATTTTTTATATATATATATATATATATATATATATATGTGTGTGTGTGTGTGTGCAGGGCCGTAGCTGATGCCAAAAAAACACCGGGCACAGAGAAAATTGCCCGGATTTATTAGTTGACAATGTGATGACGTCATCAGTGTCATCCATTTCCAGAAACTATGGTTTTTGCGGATTTTTTCGGCTATTCCAATGTAAATTAGGCACAGAATGTAAATGAAAGCAGGAAATCAGGTTCGGACTTTCTGAGTATAACCAGTCTTTTCTCCCAAAATTAATAAATAAACAAATTTTTACTGCGTTCATTCAGATGTTTTGTTCGTTTTTCTTTCTTTCTTTTTTTCTTTCTTCGTGAATTGTTTAGTTTGATTTCTGAGGAAGACATTTTTCCTTGCCTGGATTTTCACTATGATTGCATGGATCAGTCTGGACCCATGCCCAGTGTGCCCGGTAGTCAGATACGGCCATATGTGTGTGTGTAATTTAAAATTTTTTTTTTTTTTATAAAAAAACTGGGGCACAAATTTATATTTTGATAAGAATCAATTTCTCAAATATCTCCATTTCTGAAAGAATTACTATTTTCCATTTGTTTACATCAGAATACGAAAACAGAGCAGATGTAAATTCTTTGAAAAATCAGGAAAATGTGTGTTTAAAAGCATTATTTCAGACTTTGACTCTAAGCCCTTTGTGGTCCAAGACATAATAGATCAATTGACAGTTTTCCCTTGCGGACACAGGTTTGAATCCTGCTGGAGGATGCATATTTTTCTAACAAGATTTTTCAATTATTTAGGCCGGGAAAAATAAATAAATATACTGTTTCATTATAAAAGACAAAATATCTACTAAAATATGAGTATCTAGTGAAAATAATGTTTAAACAAATAAAACTAATCTATATATATTAGTTAACATTGACATCAAAACCTATTGATGATAGACTGTCTTGCTTAAACACAATCTTCAGGCAGCCATATCTTTATTGCTTCAAACATTACTGTTAGTGGTATTTGAGTATAGAGCTTTTTTTTAAACAGTATTTTTTATCTACTCTCAATTGAAGCAAATTTAAAGAAAATACTGCTAGAGGGCAGTAGATTAAATACTTTTATAAAAATATGGGGCATTCTACTCAAATACAGGTAGCCACTATAACATTTGAAGTTGTGTCTCTCTCTCTCTCTCTCTCTCTCTCTCTATATATATATATATATATGTAGTCATCCGCAGACAGATCTGTTTGCTGTATCACAGCTCATCAGTATGGTTAGACATCCGATTGCTTTTAACCCAAGATTGAAACCCGACCGAATTGGTGTCAGTCGGTGATTCTACCTCTGAGCTATAGGTGCTCAGTAGAAGGAGGCAGACATTTAACATATGATGTATCATATGCCAATAGCTAAGAGTGTTCTAATTCATTACTGAATGAGTGATGTGTAGATGCTAGAGTAGCTACTGTTTTTTCAAAGTCTACCATTCTTCCAGAGTGCTCAATCAGGGTGTGAGAGCATAAATAGTCATCCGCAGACAGATGTTTTGCTGTATCACAGCTCATCAGTATGGTTAGACATCCAATTGCTTTTAATGTAGGATTAAAACCCGGCCAAATTGGCGTCATTGAGGTTATATATATATATATATATATATATATATATATATATATATATATATATATATAAAACAGACAATGAATGTCTATTATGTTTAATTATGAGCCATTTCAAACATCATATTTTAACTTTAATTTTTGGTGAAAATAAAGACACAAATTTTCCAACATTTGAATATTTTTTTATTCTGGTTCTTGATCTAAGCTTTCAGCTCACATGAGTCATCTTTTTTTCATATAAATATGTGTGTGTATGTGTTTCATAAAAAATAATAAACAAGGTATAATCATAAAGTTTTTCTATAATTTTTCATGTGTTCTTATATTTTTTTTTTCAGAACTCAAATTATATAAGAATTGTCCTAAGGTTTTGTATTTTTGAATGCTTTCGGCTATACTTTTAGCCATTATCAAGAATGAATTTTGTTTTACTTGCAAATAAATATGTGTAAAGTTTATGTATATATTTTTATCCAACCTCATTTAAACATGCACCAAGATCTTCCAAGTCCCATCCACGATATATTTGTTGACAATACATACATACATAATAACATCATCCACATGCAAAATAAGATGAAAAATAATGGAGGCATTACTAATAAAAAAAGAAATTCTTTACTTAATAGCATCAATTATGAACATGGTAACAAGGTGCTCACCATGCTCAGAACTTAATGTACTCATGATTCTATATGCGTAAACTTTAAAAATTATATAAAAATACTTAATAATCATACTTTGTGATTTTTAATAAAATCTGCATCAGACATTGTTGCCCAAATACATAAAATATATATATATATATATATATATATATAACTTTGTGTGTGTGTGTGTCTGTTACCTATAGACTTCGAAACGGCTGAACTGATTTTCTTGAAAATTTACACAGTTGTACTATAAGCATCTGCAAGTGTTCTTAGCTAGGTTTTGTGTCAAGGTACCCCCAATAAATATTGAAAATCGATAATCGAAAAAATCGGGTTATAGAAGGAGTGGTCTGATTTTAATCAAATTTGATACACTCATAGACAAAGACATAAGAAACAATATTCAGGAGTTTCATGGTTGCAGTTCTTACAATAGTGCAGAAAATCAATTATATATAAAAAGCAAGATGTTTGTGTGTATGTCTGTTTATCTGTCTGTATGTTTTTTATACAAATCCACAATTTTTGTCTGATTCTCACCAAACTTCACACAAATATTCTTTAGACTGAGTCTGAGCTCCAGGAACATGGATTAGTTTTAAATCTTTCATTACACCCGAGCAATGCCGGGCTATACTGCTAGTATATATATATATATATATATATATATATATATATATATATATAATGTACTGTATATACTCACATATGCGACTTTTGAAGACTTCATTTTGAAGCTAGTTTTAAGGGGTCTGCATCTTACACGAAATAGAAAATTAGTGTATGTACTGAGCATTACATAGGCTAATTAAATATCTCATGTATGATGCGACCTTCTTAAAATGTATAAAAAATGACTAACAATACATTTTGTTTGTACTTGAAGGCATACAATTGCATTCAAAATATATTTAGTTGAAACCATAAAATCATTATAATATTTAGATTTCGGCATTAGTACTGCTGCCATTTATGGTCAGGCACCCCTGCCGTTCTTCTCAGTGTTCTTGACAGGCTCCAAAGGAGAGTCTAATGTGATAGGTACTGATCTGGCGGCTCGACTGCAGCCACTTCCCCACCGTCGAAATGTGGCCTCCCTTTGTCTGTTCTATAAATACTTTCATGGCTTCTGCTTGGACGAACTTAAGTCACTGGTGCCTCCTCAACAGGTGTTTACTCGTGCAACCAGACTGGCAACTGGGTCCCACCCATTCACAGTCAGGTTAGCCAAATGCAGACGACAATTCTACTCCTGCAGCTTCTTCTCTCGCACTTCCCGCCTGTGGAACTCGCTCCCGTATTCTTGCTTTCCTGACGGGTACAACCTCCAGAAATGTATCTGTCATTGCACCTGCTTTCTCAGCTTTCTATTGCTCCTTTCTAACTAGTTTGTACTCCTCACTCTTTTCTAATTAATCTTTTTACAGTTATGTAGCCCCCTGAACATCAGTGGCATTTTCGCCTTGCTCGGAGTGAAATGATTAAAAAAACAAAAAAAAATTAAGTAACCCATAGAGGTTGATATGCTACTAAACAAAATCAACCAACCAAACAAATCAAATGGAAGGGAGAAACAGAAGGCAGACCATGTTGCACCAGTTTTCTAAGTGATGAGGACCTGCCTCTCTGTTAAGAAAATCAGCTTTCATTTGACTGGCACAAAATCAAATGGGTAGCTAAGGGTAGGTATAATGGGATGAAGTTTGTAAAATGTTTCTGTCTTGAAAACAAGTAATCAAAACAGTCCCTGTTTTTCAATTGACCTGAAACACTGATATTTTGTACCAGTTCAAAATATACAATTGTTTCAGCCAAAAATCCCCTTCCTGTTGGTCTAACTATAAAATCTGAATGGTGAGTATTTTACAGATGGAATAATGATTACCAAGACGTGGATATAATAAACTGGATGTCGTTTATCAGAGAACAGGTTAATGTAGAATCAGAAATGCTAAATTATAAACTAAATGATAAATACTATTGACTACACTCTCAGTACTCACAATTTCAGGGCATTAATTTCTCCATTTCTCTGCCTGACTTGACATTGACAAGGGTAAAATGTTTTCATCTATCACTGTTTTCCCCTAATAGCCAGACAGCAGTGGCATTTCATGGTTTTTATGAGAATTTACTCTTTTGGGGTGGAGCTTCAAAGAAGTGATGCCCTATGTCTGATATTGGTTCTGTATTGGCTTCTGAACGCATTCTACTATTTCTTTTTTTTTTTTTAATGGAACTCGAAGGAATTTGAAAAGGTTTAATAGTCCACTTAATCTACTGAGAGAAATGGACTTTGATGATCGGCCATTTTGGAATCAATATACACATAAAGTAAGTAAACAGTGTGTGTGTGTATGTGTGTGTGTGTATATATATATATATATATATATATATATAATCTCATAATGAAGGTTTACATCCCCACACATGTATTGGCAAAAGATAGTTTCAATAGACAAATCATGAGCCAAAAATAATGGAAGGTCAATATTGATGCTCTGGAAATTCCCAGAAATTTCTTTAATCTCTCCATTAATTTTCAGGATTGTAGATTTAAAAATTATCATTCATCAAAAATAAACATCACTATTCATAAAAAAAAAAATCTAAACATCATGATTATTTTTTGTAAACATTAGTTAAGCCACCCCCATGCTAAGCACGTTGTGTCAAACCACCCTCCTTCTCTTCATATTCCATTGTTGAGATGAAAGCTTCAACTCAAACAGCTTTATCTCACAAACTGCTGCTTTGTGAAATAAACTCCCAAGAGGATACTTCCCTGTTGACTGCAATCTTAACCCATTCAAGTTTAAGTTTAACTCTTATCTTCCCTACATATCTGCATAAATTGACTCTCTTACTAGGTAACCTCTACCTCAAGTGGCCTTTGGGCCTTGTACAGAGCAAACATCATTGTAGAAAAAAATGTACCTTCAATGATCTGCCAACCTTGCGGGATATTTTCATGAGTTACCAGTTGATGTTGGAAGTATTTTTCTTCTCCTTGTATTGTTTTGGAATGTATTGTTTGTTATTGCCTACTGTAGGTTTGCAGATAGAGATTATTCTTGATGCTTTGGTTTGTTGATAGAAAATTTATTGTCTTTAGCCAAGCTGCTGTTTTAGCTCTGGCCTTAAATCAGTTTTCATTTAATATGAGTGTTGGTTAATGAGCTTTAGCGGACACAAAACAGTATCAGTTCTTGTAGATATGCTTGTCTTGAATTACAGTGCTTTGTCCTTCGTATTAAAATAGTAAGAAGTAAGTTTCATTCAGACAGTTTCTTCCCAAGAATTGCAGTTTTGTGGATCCCACTTTTGCCAGAGTAATCATTACAATCTTCTTCAATTATCTTTCCTGCCTAGCCTCATGTATTTCACTCTACTTGCTCTTTCTTAGGCTCATTCAACATGCAGTAACCCTTGAGTGGCTCTTGGGACTTGTATTGAGTGAAAAACTCTATATTTAAAATTTAAAAAAATACCGACCTTTATAAGCACATTTTGTGTTATCTATTTAATACATTTATTAAGAAGAGTGGGTAACTTAATGACAGAACTACTCCACTATCTTTCCCACAAAGTCATGTCTATTTATAGATAAGGAAAAGAAATTTGTGGTGAACCATGATCACCTATGTACCAAAGGCATTAAAAAAAAAGAAAACGAAAAGAATAGGTAGAGAAAAAAGGTATGAGTGAAAAGTAAGCAGAAACTTGTCCAAAGTTTGAATTTGGTTTGCTTATTGTGTTATCCGCCTCAACAGCCAATAAGCTTCATCACACTTCTCTCAACATGGAAACTCTATTATCAAGGAACACTGTAACTTAAAGTTATATCAGACTGACTTGATAATGTCTGTCCAATAGAACATAATTTAATAAAAAACATTTCATTTAAATGCAAAGGCAAATTTACTTTTCATGCATAAAAGTTTTCCTCATTATATAAATTTCAACTTAGGAGGAAAATTATAATTTGTCCTATCACGCTTACTTGCCTTTTGGTAAATAAAAGCAAACTAGTGTCTTACTAGAGAGTAATGGTTGGTAATCTAGTCTTACAGATTCTTATTATCATAGTAAGATAAGTACTACAAGGAGACTGTCACAGCAATGATTCACAGGAATGAAGTTTATAGACTGCTTATTTGAAGTAAGGGTAAATATTAAAAAAGAAAATAAAAATATTTGTTTGCACAGGTATTGACTAAACTTGGTCTGGTACAAGGATAAACTTCTTGCTGAGTCTCTTTTTCTTTATGTGCTGTGTTTTTTCAGGACACAAATGATTATGGATTCCACTTGCCCCTATCCTTTGTCACTCTAAACATTTTTCTCTTGGTATCCTTCCAAACCCCACTCTGCAATTAACTTGCTCAAGCCTATCAAGTATATCTCTTGCTGCTTTCCCCTGTCTCTCTTCCCTTCTATTTGTCCTGTGAGTATTAGATTCTCCAAATTCTCCTTCCTCATTACCTGTCCCAGAAACTTCTTCTGTCTCTTCCTGATGCCAAGTATAAGTGTCCTTTTTGTTTCCATCTTCTCCATGACCTCGTTGCTCATATGTGTGGTTCATGATATCCTCAGTATTTTTCTGTAGGACAACATTTTTGTTGCTTCAAGTATCTCCTTCATCTTTGATGAGATTGTCCGGCATTCACTGCCATATATGAAGACAGATATTCTTCTTATCTCTCAATACTCTGTTTAGCTTTTGAAATGCATCCTTGGCCATGCCATTGTGCTTTCAGATCTCTTTATCACAATTTCCATTTTCTGTCAAAACACTTCCCAGGTATTTAAATTTCTGCAGCTGTTTGATTTTAGTATACCTGACCTGTATTTGGTATTTTGAGGTCTGTTTTTCCTGATGACCATGCATTTAGTTTTCTTGTAGTTTATATGTAGTCATTTCTCTTCACTTTCCCTTGCTACCTTCTGTAGGCAGACCTGTATTTTTTTCCATGTCTGCTATCAGCACTGTATCATCTGTGTATCTTTCTTTGTTCAGATTGTGGCTGCCAATGACAAATTCTGGCAGGACTTCTAGGTCTCTCAGATTTGTTTCACTGTACATGTTGAGTAGATCCGGTCAGAAGAAACATCTTTGTCTTACACCCCTTTCTATTTTGTATGTCTGCTGAATTTATTTCGAGTCTGTATGCAGACAGTTTGCTGCCATTAAAAGTTCTTGATAAACCACATGTTTTACCCACATAATTCATCTTTTCCTTCTAGTTATGGGTTAAATAACAGGACAGATTGGGTTCTATAGCCTTGGCTGGCAACCATTCTACTGCAGAAAGCAATGGCAACCTACTGTGGGATAATTTTCTGCCCAGTTAATCATGTCTCTTTTGAGACATGATTGCCCAAGTGTGTTTCACGCATAGCACTTAACTGACTGACTGATGTCAAGGTTGCTGAGCATCTCTAACAAGTTTTTGTGGTAGACTTTGTTGACTAACCTTTGTGTAGTCTATAAAACACAGGTACACATGCGCCCTTCTGCATTTGTATTGCTCTTTCTGTTAACATTATGAGTATGAATAACATGTTTCTTGTTCAATGCTCTAGTACTATCTCTGGGCCAACTCCTCTGCACACTCTGTTCATCAAAATCCAGGTAAGTTTTGTTATGTAGCTCATTAAGCTGATTGTTCAGTGGAATTCATATTGCCTTTCACCTGTCTTCTTAAGTAGTGCTATAAAAATTGGTCTACTTAGGTCATCTGGTATATTGGTACTGTTGGAAATTTCATTTATTATTTCTGTAATCCTGTCTACGCCAAATTTTTTTTTTTCGTTTTTTTTTTTAATCATATCACCCCGAGCAAGGTGGTAACGCCACTGATGTGCAGGGGCCTACATAAGAGTAAAAGCAGTAGATAGAAAAGAGTGAAGAGAAGGACAGACTATTTAGAAAGGAGCAAGAGAAGGAAGGGAAATCATCTAAGGCCGTCAGCATCTTTATTACATCGCCATTACAATGGTCCTATTCTTTTGTTTCTGCTCATTTTGGTCAGTGCAGCTTCCACATCGGCTTTTAATATTTTTGTTCCATCAGTATTTTTGTGTTTTGCCAGCTGCTCTGTCTTCTCAAGGAAGAGATCTCCAATATATTCATGTCACTGCTGAAGTATTTTTTTGTTGTCTAATATGAGTGTATCCCCCTTGGATTTAATGCATCCTGTTGCTTATGTCAAGTTAGTTCCTCTTTGTTTTTGCTTATCTCCTTTATTAATTTTGCTCAATCTCTCTATTTCTGCACATTTATCATTGAGTCAGTTTTCTTTATCATGTCTATACTTGCTCCTGATTTTCTTGTGTAGTTTTCGGTATTTTGTTCCATGTCTTGGGATTGTGTTCTGTCTGCTTTGCATCAGGTCAAGAGTTTCATCAATGATCCACTTATTTTTTTACTTCTATGTCCGTTTCCCTTTGGTATGATGTCATTTGCTGATGACACTAGAGCTTCTCATAGTGCTTCTTAAGCCAAGCCTACTTGATTTTTTTACCACTGATGGGGAATTTGCTTCCTAACATTGTAAAGTAGTGCACAATTTTTAAAACATGACTTTATTTCACTCAGACGACTTCAGCTTTTCAGCAGAGCATGTCTATCAAGTCTGTGTAAAGATATACTATTTCTTATATGATATGGTATTCTATTTCTAGTTAAGTTTCCTCAAAAAATCCAAGCTTATATTCATATTTTCTCTCATATAAGATGTATACTCATTTGGTTTAATGAATTCCTGCCCTTGTGTATTTTATATTCAAGCTGTTAGAAGCCTCCTGAGAAAGGAACTTCTGTTCTCTCTACATATTACCTGTGTCCTTGAAAGCACTATGAAAGGGGTTATTCAGACTTAAAACTTAATATTTGTATCCTCTCATTCTACTTCCCTACTAATTCAGATCTATAAAACTGTCATTCGTAACAAGGTGGTACTAACTTTACCCTCACCTACAAAGGACACAGATACATATATAATTAAAATAAAAATGCTATGTAGAATAAAGTCATTGTCAGCAACTAAACTGGCTACCACATTCAATATTTTTGAGTGAGGCAGGATATTAGTGACTCAGAAAAGCAAAACATAAGACCTACAAAAAGAGTGGAAGAACTCTTGAGAAATCAACAGCCAGCTTACTAGAGGTAGTGCCTCGATAAAACACTGTGGAGAAGGCAATGGGAAACCACTCCACTATAAATCTCAAGAATAATCATGGAAATATATTATGAACCCTAATGACATGAAGGGGGTCAAGTCTATAGGAATTGACTCCTCATCCAGTAAGAAATGGCATACACAACAGGTGTCACCTGACTGTCATCCAGTGACTGTGAGAAATCTATTTTCTAAAAAACTGCTTCAAGAGAAAGATTCTATAAATTTCAGCTGACAGTAACACTAACTGTTCTGTTAAGGAGGTAATTAAGGATTATATTCAAAAGGGGTGGCAAAGGTGTTTGGAGGATAACCCACACAAACTCTTCACCATTCAGCCCCAACTAGGAGAATGGTAGTCAGCTTTCAGAAAATCTTAATAGGAAGAAGTAGTGCTGGTCTACTTATGTATTGGTCACATGAGAACAACCCACTCATACTTGCTAAATGAAGATCAACTAGTATGCCGAGCATGTGAAATGACATACACTATTAAACATATATTAACTGAGTGTTCTGATGTTGCTCTTTAAAGAATGAGCTCTTCCAAAATCAGAAATGGATGACACAGTATTATTTCTTAAAATAGTAGGACTATACCAAAATATATAAAATAAATAAGAATGTCAATAAAACTAACTTTCCTACAAACTGTATATCTGAAAATAATACAGAATTATATATTGATTTTAATAATTTTAAGTTAACAAATTAATAATTAATTTTAAGTTAACATATGAAACCAGACTCTCTACAAAAAATGCATTAATCAAACCTGATTTACTACAAACTGCTTTCTTACAAATAATCTATATTCTAGTCATATGAATCTATTCTAGAAATCTTGTCAGCTTAAATAACCCATTGAGGTTGATATGTTATAAAACAAAATAAACCAAACCAAATTGTTCAGTTAATAAATAGCTTATGTTTCCTGCATGAAAATGCCTTATCTCATCATTATCACAGGGATTTTAACTTCCATTTCTTTCCTCACCAACTGAAAAGACAAAAAAATGAAATTGTGGCTATGAAGAGTTGTTGTTCTTTATGTGCCATGTCCCTTCAGGCCATAGGTGATCATGGCCTTCTACATTTCCCTATCCCTTGTAGCTGTTAACAGCCTCTCTTTTGTCACTCCTCTCAAACCCTGCTCTGCCACTCATTTGCTCAAGTCTATCAAGTATGTCTCACACTGCTTTTCCCCTGTCTCTCCTTCCCTCTGTCTTGTGAGTATCAGATTCTCCAAGCCCTCCTTCCTCATTATGTCCAAGAAACTTCAGCTGTTTTCTTGATGTTAAGTATAAGTTTCTTTTTTGTTTTCATCCTCTCCAAAACCTTGTTGTTGCTAACATGTTCGGTTGATGGTATCCTCAGCATCCTCCTATAGACTAACATTTTGGTTGTTTAAAGTTTTCCCTTCATCTTTGATGAGATTTTCCAGCATTTGCTGTCATAGTGAAGAGCAAACATCACATAACAATCCAGTAATTTGTTCTTTGTTTCCAACAAAATAATTTCTCAATACTCGACTCAGCTTTTGGAATACATCTTTGGTCATCCTAATGCACCTTCAGATCTCACTGTTGTTCTTTCCATCTTCTGTTAGAACCCTTTCCAGGTATTTAAATTTCTGCACCTGTTTGATTTTAATATCCCCGATCTGTAGTTGACATTTTGGGCACCACTTTTTTCTGATGACCATGTATTTAGTTTTCTTGTAATTTATATGCAGTCTTTTTGCTTCACTTTCCCTTGTCGTGTATTTTCCTTTTTGTGTTTGCTATCAGCACTGTATCATCTGTGTATCTTAGATTGTTCAGATTGTGGCCACCAATGACAGTCCTGACAGGACTTAGAGTTCTTTCAGAATTATCTCACTGTATAGGTTAAAGAGATCCGGTGAGAAAACACATCCTTGTCTCGTATTCCTTTTTGTTTTTGTATATTTACTGAACTCATTTCCAGTCCATATGCAGGCAGTTTAGTGCCAGTATAGGTTCTTGATAACTCTAACGTCTTTCCTGAATATGTCCAAGTTGCCGAGCATCTCTAACAAGTTTCTGTGGCCTACTTTGTTGAATGCCTTTGTGTAGTCTATAAAAACAGGTACACAATCTTCTGTATTTGTATTGCTCTTTCTGTTAACATTCTGAGCATGAATATGACATTCCTTCTTCTGGAGACTTTGAACAAAGGGAATTGCCAAATATGAAGGGGATTGTCAAATGTGTAGTACCAAATGAAGTTGTGGATGAAGGAAACTGCTAAATGTGAAGTTCCAAGCAAAATCTTGGATAAAGGGAATTGCTAGTTATGTCAAGCAAAATCATTGCATCGATATTCTTGCTGTCTTGGACAAAATCTTGGATGGGATCAGTTGTTAATAAAGTCTCATCAGACTAGTTCTATATAAAATAAAATTTACATATTCAAATGTGTGCAGTTTATAAACACAAGGAAAATTAAGAGAAGATAGTTTGGTACCAACACTCTACCCAAAACCAAATTTGTATAGAATAATTCTTACAACAAATTGGTGGTCAGAAACATTCAAAAAGTAATAGATTCTGAGTCTATCTTGTTAACCATTGCATTATGGGGAGATACATAATTACTAATAATTACAAAGTTTACTTAAATTTGGTACAAGAACTGGTCACCCAAGAACATTACCTGTTAACATATACTCCATCGAACATAGTATGGAACATATGTAGAGCACTCTGTGAAGATTTAATTCCTCACTGTAGTAATGGTCTACAAGATTATCATGCAAACCACTTGCACACAGATTGAAATTGTAACCGTATTGGCTTAAAATAATATCACAAATTCCAAATAGTAATACTAGCCATTTCCCTACAAATAAATATTTGACATTCATTGACAAAATAGCCAGTACTGTTTACAGTTAAAATTTATAAGATTTTTCTTTTAAAACATTTTTTCAGGGAAAACAATTTTCTCAAATCCAGTAGCTTTTATAGCTCTTTCAAGTATTTATGGGTGTTTCTTTCTGAACCTTCTATCTGAAGTAGTGTGGAATGCAAGCATCTTAATTATGTCATTATTTTCTCTTCTAGTTACATCTTGTATTCATTTTAAAAGAAATAAATTTACAAAAAATGAGAGAAAAAAATAAGTCGGGAAGTAAGGATTTATAAAAGAAAAACTCTCAAAAGTAATCAATTATATTTAATGTCAACTGATTAATTTACAAATATTTATTGGATAAAATGTGACAATAACTCGGTGGTGGAAATATAGCCCATTAAAATAAAAAAAAGAAGAAAAATCAACATATATTGATATCAATGTGTGCTTAAATTTGCGTTGTGATGTTGCTATGTGGGAAAAAAAATGTCAAAAATAGAACCTGAAAGTTTTTGATTATGCAAGTTAATCACAATGCAGGTCTGCCATTTTTATTACTTGTTTGCACATTAGTTCAAGAGAAACAGATGTTGCAGGCTTCTACATCAGATCAAAGAAGCAGCAATGGAAAAAAACAAAAAGAAATTGGACACCAATCCTGAACCAAACTTCTTTCCTGCTAATGTGAATTTAGCTTTATTACCACTCTCCTGATTCCTGATAAACAGAATAAAACTTGTCAATATCAGTTTCACTGAAACGTTGGACTGGTTTGCTAATTGACTTTTATAATAAAAAACAAAACAAAACAAAAAACATTCATGTCTTATTTTTGAGAAATATATTTGATGGCATATGTCTTCCTTCGCAAATGTAAAGACGTCTACTAAGTCTTATATGTAAAGGTGAGATAACTGGTTAGCTAATGTCTAACGAGATCTCATAGATTACCAATACTATGATTGCTACAATACCAAATTCCATAATTTTTGACTCTTTACCATCCTCATTTGTCATTGTTCTTCCCATCCTTTCACACCTACTGCTCTCTTTTGTTTTGAGTATGTCCTGTGAGTATCAAATTCTCTAAGTCCTCTTATGTATCGCAGAAATTTCAGCTGTTCCTTTCTAATTACAAGTATCCTTTTTATTTTCATTTTCCTTAGAATGTTCTCATTGCTTCTTTTTCTTTCTTTCTCTCTTTTTTATTTCTTTTTCTCTTTTCTCACCTCTCTTTTTTACTTTCTTTCTCTTGCGTTCTTCTCTCTCTTTCACTTTCTTTCTCTTGCGTTCTCCTCTCTCTTTCACTTCCTTTCTCTTGCGTTCTCCTCTCTCTTTCACTTCCTTTCTCTTGCGTTCTCCTCTCTCTTTCACTTCCTTTCTCTTGCGTTCTCCTCTCTCTTTCACTTCCTTTCTCTTGCGTTCTCCTCTCTCTTTCACTTCCTTTCTCTTGCGTTCTCCTCTCTCTTTCACTTCCTTTCTCTTGCGTTCTCCTCTCTCTTTCACTTCCTTTCTCTTGCGTTCTCCTCTCTCTTTCACTTCCTTTCTCTTGCGTTCTCCTCTCTCTTTCACTTCCTTTCTCTTGCGTTCTCCTCTCTCTTTCTTCCTTTCTCTTTTCTCCTCTCTCTCTTTCACTTCCTTTCTCTTGCGTTCTCCTCTCTCTTTCACTTCCTTTCTCTTGCGTTCTCCTCTCTCTTTCACTTCCTTTCTCTTGCGTTCTCCTCTCTCTTTCACTTCCTTTCTCTTGCGTTCTCCTCTCTCTTTCACTTCCTTTCTCTTGCTTCTCCTCTCTCTTTCACTTCCTTTCTCTTGCGTTCTTCTCTCTCTTTCACTTCCTTTCTCTTGCGTTCTCCTCTCTCTTTCACTTCCTTTCTCTTGCGTTCTCCTCTCTCTTTCACTTCCTTTCTTTCTTGCGCTTCTCCTCTCTCTTTCACTTCCTTTCTCTTGCGTTCTCCTCTCTCTTTCACTTCCTTTCTCTTGCGTTCTCCTCTCTCTTTCACTTCCTTTCTCTTGCGTTCTCCTCTCTCTTTACTTCCTTTCTCTTGCGTTCTCCTCTCTCTTTAACTTTCTTTCTCTTGCGTTCTCCTCTCTCTTTAACTTTCTTTCTCTTGCGTTCTCCTCTCTCTTTAACTTTCTTTCTCTTGCGTTCTCCTCTCTCTTTCACTTCCTTTCTCTTGCGTTCTCCTCTCTCTTTAACTTTCTTTCTCTTGCTTTCTCCTCTCTCTTTCTCCCCACCTTATTTCTTTAGCTCTCATTTTCCTCTCTTTTCTCATCTCTCTCCTCCTTTTTTTCTTACTTTTTTTCTCTTGAACAATTTACTTAATTCAGTTGTGGTCTGCCAGGCTTGTTGAAAATTTAAACAAAGTTTCACCGGCCATACATTTTGAGAATCAATATATATTGGCACCAGAGGCTGTTTAAAGGAATTTAAAGTTAATATCAAATCACCTGAAAGGGGGTCACACTCATGTTTTGAATTTAAAGTCTAGTCCTTCTCTTAGGCTGGTTATCATCTAAAATACCAGTTGTAATCAATGTTCCATGGGTAATTTTTATAGAAATTTAATAAACACAGAACAAAATCATGATGCTGTGGAGAAAATTGTTCTAAAAATACTCACTCCAAATAAGTGCAAAGTTGGAGTTTGTGGAAATTGATAGAAATAACTTTATTGCATTGGCATTTGTATTTGGTTGACAGAAGAATTTGGCCTAAATGAGTATGTGCATGCATGCATTGTGCAATCATGTCTATCTAAATGTTGCTACCCAGCAGTTGAAAAAATTCAACGGGTTTTTATTGCTCTATTTTTGATTGATTGATTTGATTTGTTTTCTACAGCTTATCAATCTTTAGCATCTAAATCTAAACATTTATAAATGGAACATTGTCTCTGTGTGTGTGTCCGTCCGTTACCTATAGACTCCAAAACGGCTGAACCGATTTTCTTGAAGATTTACACAGTTGTACTATAAGCGTCTGCGAGTGTTCTTAGCTAGGTTTTGTGTCGAGGTACTCTCGATAAATATCGATAATAAAAAAAATCGGGTTATAGGAGTGGTCCAATTTTAATCAAATTTGATACACTCATAGACAAAGACATAAGAAACGATATTCACAAGTTTCAAGGTTGCAGTTCTTACAATAGTGCAGAAAATCAATAATATATATATAAAAGTTTTCATTACACCCGAGCAACGCCGGGCTATACTGCTAGTATTATTTAAAGCCAGAATATATTTTGGGATTATAAGATTTTTCGCTCTCTCTCTGTCTGTCTATTCTTCTTTATTAGATGATGATAACAATTCAGTGATAGAAGCCTGACTAATTAAAGCATAGCTCCGAGGAGAAAAAGTGAATTCATCCCTTTCCCAAGGGCATTTGCACTTAAGTAAATACAACAAACCCAACTGGAATTGAAATATATTTGATGGCATATGTCTTCCTTCACAAATGTAAAGATGTCTACTAAGTCTTATATATAAAGGTGAGATAACTGGTAAGCTAATGTTTGAGATTTTCATTTGTGGTAACTATATTATTTAGCAGAGAAAACAATTATGTTTAATCATGAGCCATTCTATGATATCATAGAACCGCATTACAAACTTATGACTTGCGTCTGCTATTTTAATAACTGTTATCGTCGCATAGCAATGTTTTATGTCATCACAAGATAATATCATCTTTGATGGTGGATGTCTTTGTTAACATCCCTGTAACCACTCTGAAGACTTCTCATGGAAACCAAAGCCAGAATAATAAAAAAATATCCAAATGTCAGTCAATTTTTGTCTTTCTTTTCACCTGAAATTAAAGCCAAAATACAATGTTTAGAATGGCTCATGATTCAACATAGTAGACATTCATTGTCTGTTATATTTAACAATATATGTTTAGAAAATTATCTGCTGCCTCAGTACACTATATATATATATATATGCACAAAATTTAAGTTTATTCAAGATAACATTCATCAACTTTGATTACAGCTTCAACAATTTTAAAACATTTACATATATTAATCAGAATGTTTCCAGTAGCTGCTTTCTTTGAATCCTTGTATTGTTGGCATGCTTGTTGGTCTTTTTGGCTCATTTTTGTTTCAATTTGCTATAAAATTTTGTTATTGCACACAGTTCAGTCCTTGGTTTTATTAGCCTACTTCTGTAGAACCACATTTCTTTTGCTTAAAGTTTCTTATTTTCATCTATGAGGAAATTGTCCCAGTGTTCACTGCCATATACATAAGTTGACCAATGTCATGTAGCAGTTCAGTACTCTTTCCTTTGTTTCTAATGAAATTTTTCTGTTTCTTAATAATTTACGTAGGTTTTGGAAGGCATATTTCACTATCACAATGCACCTTTGGATTTTAGTGTCACATTTTGTGTCCTCTGCTAAAATACTTCTTAACTATTTTAATTTTTGTATTTACTTGATTTTAGCATCTCTAATTTGTAATTCACATGTCAGGCTCTTTTTTTTTTCTGACAACCAAACATTCTGTCGTCTTAAAATTGATGTTTAGTCCTTTCTACTTGACTACTTTCTGTAGGAGTACTTGTTTTCATTTCTGTATTTACCAACACCATTTTTTGCATATCTAATATTATGAAGATTTTGGCCACCAGTAAGCTTAGTTTCTTAAAGATTTCTAAAGAGGTGTTTTCAAAGACCTGATACACTGTGTATGGTATGTCTTTATAGAGATAGGCATAATGGATATTTTAACATTCTGTGAGCCTTTCCAAAGAAAGTTTTGTTTAGTCTTTTGATCCTATTTTATGAAGTGAGTTAGGCTGAGAATTTTTCAGCACCTGCTCATACAAACATACCTCTGTATAGGACATTATTTTATATATATCAAGAACAATTTATAGAAATTCATGAAGAAGCAGCAAAATTTTTTGTGTGACATGTTTCATCCTTTATGACTTCATCAGACTAAAGTGATGTTTATGTTGATGTAACTATATATATGTACGGCTTACGGCCCATCACGTTAAGCCAGGTCAGGACTTAGATAGGTGACCACTTGGGAATACCAGGTGCTGTAAGCGTCTAGTGACAGATGTGCATTGTGGTGCAGTGGATATCGGCGCGGAAAGAGAAATCGGTGAGCCGAGTTCGAATTCCAGTTGAATAGCCTGCATTCACTTAAGCACTGGTACCCTTGGGAAAGGTATTAATTCGTCCCTTCCCTCCAGTTATGAGTTAAATAACAGGGTAGGACTTAGGCACCCTGCCCTTAAAAATAAATCCCAATGAACCTTGATACTCGAAAGGAAAAAACTATTACTAGACACAAAACTTGTATAAAAACAACAATAAATTGTTGAAAGAAAAAAGGTCTTATCAGCAATAAATAAAATTTAGTTAGCAATAAATGACCTGCTGAGGTTGATATGTCATAAAACAAAACAACGAACCAACCAACCAACCAATCAACATCATATGAAAACTTTTTCTGCATTGTCATAGATTTTGTTAAAAATACCCCTGTATCTATAAATGTATATATCTACGTATAAAAAATCTTATTTATCCTTGTGGGGGGAAAAAAAACTGAACCAGATATTTTTAAACCGAGGATTAAAATCCTAGTTGTAAAAAAAGTGATAGTTTTTTAAACACAAATCATACATGTTCTGTAATATCACACAGATTGGCATTGCCATCTTGGCACAAATCACGATTCTTAGCTTGTAAGGTTACCAATGATCCTAAGTCAACAGAAAAAGTGTTGTGAAAAATATTTTTTAAGAATATAGAATTTTTTTCTTTTCTCTATTTATATATATACTAGCAGTATAGCCCGGTGTTGCTCAGGTGTAACGAAAGCTTTAAAACTAATCCATGGTCCTGGAGCTCAGACTCAGCCTAAAGAATATTTGTGTGAAATTTGGTTAGAGTTGGATAAAAATTGTGGATTTGTGTAAATGACATACAGACAGATAAACAGACACACACACAAACATCTTGCCTTTTTTATATATATATATATATAATCGATTTTCTGCACTATTTTAAGAATTGCAACCTTGATACTTGTGAATATCGTTTCTTATGTCTTTGTCTATGAGTGTATCAAATTTGATTAAAATCGGAGCGCTCCTTCTATAACCCGATTTTTTCGATTATCGATTTTCAATATTTATTGGGGGTACCTTGACACAAAACCTAGCTAAGAACACTCGCAGGCACTTCTAGTACAACTGTGTAAATTTTCAAGAAAATCGGTTCAGCCATTTCGGAGACTATAGGTAATGGACAGACATGCACACACACACACAAAGACAAAGTTCCATTTATAAATAAGTTTAGGTTAGATTTATATTTAGATAAAGTTTGTCTTTGCATTATTTAGGTAAATACTTCTTGCATTAACTGTGTGCGTCTATAATCTATATGACAGATATCCATGCAGGTAAACGAGTGCACTCCAGGACTGGGATGATGTAATTCTACTTTGGCTGTTTGCCAAAGTTCAGGGAGCTTGAAGATCCATCAACTGAGAAATTATTTTTTTGTATATGTTTTTACTAAAAAGAATTCATCACTGACTTGAATTGAAAGTTTAAATTTTGTGATTCATTGTATTCACATATTGAGATATGGACAAGAAGAACTGAATAAAAGTATAAAAATAGTTCTTTTTCTTCTATATGCCATGTCCTATCATGAAATAGACTGTCATAGCTCTCCACATCTTCCAATTCCTTTTAATGCTTAGTAAGTTTATTCACTGCTTTGTTCTGTCTTCAATATGTCATGTGAGTTTCAAGTTCACCAAGACCTCTTTTCTCATGTGTATGAAAATTTCAACCCACTCTGTTACTGTTGTAAGTATAAGCATCTATTTTGTTTCTATTTTCTTTAAAACTTCATAATTACTCACATAAGTTAATAGCATTCCCAGTATCCTTCTGTAAAACATTTCTGCTGTTTCAAGTCTGTTCATCTGTGGGGAGATTTTCCAACATTAACTGACATAGAGAAGGACTGATATTGCATAACAATATAGTACTCTTTTCTTTGTTTCTACTGAAATTTTCCAGTTTCTTAATACTTTGCTTAACTTTTGGGAGGCATCTTTTACCATTCTAATCTGCCTTCAGATTTCAGTGTCACAAAAAGATGAAACTGGAGCTTCCACAATTTTGTCATGCAAAATAAAAAATATTAATGTGTATCAAAAGCATTTTCCCTTTCAAAATATTTGTATTTTTTTAAAAATCATATTGCCATAAGCAAGGCATTTTACTGCCACTGTTTTGCATGGGGTTACATAGGAGGAAAGTTATGAGAAAGAATGACAGGTTATAAGGAGTGTCAGGAATTGGGTAAGAGAAGGATGAGAATACTGACAAGAGTGGAGTGGACAGAGAAGGGAGCATGAGACAGAGGATGCAGGTTAGTGAGATAGGAGATGACTTTACATTTGAATTCTTGAAGATTATATCTGTTGGGAAAGTGTTATGAACGGGGTTTTTGTCTCATAACTAAAATGCCTTAATTTATAGTATGATTCATGGTCCGTTGAGGAATATGTGTGTGTGTAGCATGTGGAGAAAATGCATGGAACGAAAGAAAAGTAGATGTCTACTCACAGTTGACTGGAAGATACATTTATTTTATATGGAAAAACATTACAAAATATGTACATGTGGTATCAGTCCCAAGTTATCGGGTTGTGTGTCACAACCATTAGGGCAGAAGAACATACATGCGTTCTTTAACCATTGACGGCCATATTCCAAGTCTGTTCCCTCGTGCGTCCCACTTCTGAATGTGTCGTTGATCACATGACTCGTGTGTACCCACTTTCAGGGGTAAAAAGGGAGGTACTCTGTTTGGGAACAGGAAAGGGTTAATTCCATTGGAATATGTTTTATTCGTCCTAACAGAAAGCAAGTAAATGAAAGGGAATTCCACAGAAAAAATCTGTTAGAGTAGAATTTGCATTTACAATTTATTGGTTTCACAGTAAAAGGGTGGGACTTAGTTGTTGTATGTTTTTCAAAGCTTATTCAATGCTCTATGAGGGTATCTATGAGGGTATCTTCCAATGATTCAAGCTATTTTGAGAGTTTGTCTTGGATATGATGATAAATTAAATCTGGTAGCAAGGCCTCTGATTCAGAGATTTTGGGATGTGTTGAACCACCTCTTAATTGCTGTTGTTCCTAGTTCCACTCTGACCTGGGGTTGCAGTACCTGTTAGGGTCCCAACTTTGGGTATATAGTAAACCCTCAAGCTAGGAAAATATGATAATATCAAAATACATTGAAAAAATTATCGGCAATACATTTTCAGAGTTAAAAAAAAAAAATTACTAGCGAAGCATTTTTGAAAAAAAAAGTAAAATTATCAAAGATTACAAGAAAATAAAATTTTTGCATTAAATGACCCATAAGAAGTTGATAGACCACAAAACAAGTTATTCTGAATGTTCTTAATTGTTGTTGGTTGGGTTTGCCTCCAACTTACATTTGAATTCACCATAATTGACAACTGATAGTCATCTATTTTTAAGCATTTTTTTTTCAAGTGAAAATAACCATTCTTAAGATATTACAAAGCGATTTGAGCAAAATGATCAATTATTGTTTCATTTCCTTCCACTTCATAAATTCTTCAAATAGGTTTGAGGCCTAATATAAAACAATGCCTTTGAATAATCAAACTCAATCATAATTACATTTGAAACAAAAAGTACAGCTGAATGGTACTGATGATGCTATAATATGGTGGAATCATAATAAGCTAGAGAATAAAGATCTATAAAAAAAAAAATAATAAATAAATTGGAATCTATTACTATTCCAGTGTGTCTTCAGATTTCTGTGTCCTATTTGCTGTTCTCTGTTAGAACACTTCCCAGAATATACTTTTAAAAAAGGATGTTTTTTTAAATCAGGAGATATTAAAATTGACAAGTATACCTGTGTTCTTGTTCAGAGGCCAATATGTACCATAAGATTATCTCTGTGAATTGTTAAAGTGTGCCTTTTGGTTGTTGGCTGCTTCACATGCATGGTATTTAATAGTTAGAAAACAATTAAAAATTAAAAGCACATTCTTCAAAATATGGGCACATTATTTTTTTAATTGTGTCGTATTATCACCATTCTTGTTGATGATGCATATTTTCCAGATTATGGGTTTTTAATTCCACTGTTACAGACCAGTTTTATAAAGTCTTCAAAATTAAATATTAAGTATGTTTATCAACTTGAACATAAAGAAAGTTGTAGAGAATATAATACTCAGGCCAGATGACAATGAGATCTATCTAAAAAGTAACTGGATGAATGTCAGAATTTATTTCAATTCCAAACAACAAGCTACACGGTTTCCCCTTAAGAGAAATCCTCCTCAAGTCTAACGCACTTTCCCATTCTTCACTGGTATGCCAATATCCATTACTGGAAGGATTCTTCTTGAATGCTCTTCAGCTTTGTTATTACAGTTTTCTTGATGGCCTCCATGTCCACAAAACTAATGATGATCTCTTTAAGCTTGCAGAAAAGAAAAACTCACACAGAAAAAGATCATGTGAATAGGAAGGTTGTTCCAGTACGGTATGTTCTTGACCAGGAAATACCACAGGCTGAGGGCATTGTGAGCAGTAACATTGTCATGGTGCTATAATATTTTATATCTTCTCACACACTGAGCAAAGCAAATGCCACAGGATCTTTTAGTAGACTTGCTGAATGGTCATTTGACCCTGTGGCAAAAACTCACTATAAGCAATGCCCATAGTTCACATGGCATAACTGGTCCCCAACTCTTTTTTTTTCCAGATAAGCCTTGTATACTAAGAGTTTAATACTTAGGACAACAGTCCGAACAATGTAAATAAGGTAAATGTCAATAAAACTGTTAAGAAGGCCAAAGAACAAAATAATGTCAGTCATTTCTGGTTACCTTGAAAAAAATGTCAAGATTGTTGCTTACACTAGTGCCTCATTTGCTAACCTACTGGGCAGATGATCCCAAGGAGAATATTACTTTTAGTTGGTGATAATGGCAAGTATATGTTCGTTTTGTAGTAGGCAATACATTAGGAGAATAGTTAAAACATCTTTGCTTACTGAAATATTAGACATAGTTGATCTTGTAAAAACAAGTATCTTCTGCAGAAAATTTACAATAGAACTTCTTGGTTCGGAAGATGAAGCTAACAATGTGCCCATAATCTGTTACACCAATATTTCTTCTTTTCATAACAGTGTTAAGAGAGTTAATAATTGTAAATTCTATGGGTATCAACAGAAAAAAAAACAGGTTGTAGATTTCATAACAAAGAAAGGAGCTTCTTTGTCTGAAGCCAAAAAAATAACTTCAACCAAAATAAAAATGCCTCAGCTGCAAATGACTTAAAGAAAACTAAATAAAAAGTTGGAAGATTAAGATGAGTTATGGCCCTTGACCAAAAGACACTTCCAGTTGTTTGCCCTTGTCACCCAGAGATAAATAAAATCAAAATCATTCTTCTTTTTTCTCTTTTTTTTTTTTTTTTTGACTCATTGTTATGCATACCAACCATGTTTGGAAACTGCAATCAGTCTTTTCCACTATGACAATATCCACATCTAACAGAACTGACATCTTGAGCCGTTTTATATGAACACAAAAATATCACAAAATATATGCATGTTGACAACAGGCCTAGCTAATAGTGAGCCTATTCTTAAAGACAAATGCAAAAAAAGAAAAAAAGGTTACAGCTACATTTTTTTCAAACACCAGTTCTTGTACAAACACTGGTTAAGGAATGCTGAGCATGGTCAGTACCTAGATGGGTGACAGTTTGAGAATACCAAGTGCTGTGGAGGTTGTGTAATGGATAACAGCTCAGAATTTTTATTCGGACACTGAAGTTTCAATCCCCTTTGAGTTTGTTATTTTCACTGAGGTGCAAATAGCCTTGGGAAAGGTATGAATCAACCTTCTCTCCTCACAACTATGGGTTAATTCGTAAGACTTGTATCACTAAATCATTATTATCAAAAAAATTTTCTGACTATAAATAACCTGTTAAAAGTTGCTAAGCAACAAACCAACCAACCAGTCAATCAATATAAAAAAGACACAAAAAAAAAATGCATATCATAGTGAAAGTTTTAGATGGTAAAAATTTGGCCTTGTCAAAATATCTAATATGTCCACAAAAAAAAAAACGTAGCCCTGGGTATGATGATTAACTACATTTGACAGTAAGGTCACTGATTGAGAGATTGGATATTTTGAGAAGTGTGAAAACCACCTCTTACTTGGTGTTGTTCCCCTTTCAACTTCACGTGGGGTGGTAGCACTTGTCAGGGTCCCAGCTATTGGCAAATAATGACCCCCCCCCCCAACAAAACACTGTGAAAATATAAAAAGACATTTTTATATTAAAAAAATAACTACCAAAAAATATTGGTAACAAAATTACCAACAATGCATTTTCTGTAGTTGAAGGTATAAAATCGTGTTAAAAATATTTAGATTTCAGCATTAAATAACCCATAGAGTTGATATGCCACTAAATAAAATCAACCAACCAACCAAGAAGAAAAGAAAGAAAAGAAGAAAGCAGCTGAAGTGCAAATACCAAATTTTTACATTCAAGAAATTGTTTAGTTAATTTTACAGGAAATGTTTTCTTCTTTTCTGTCATGTTTTGTACAATCAGAAACAAGTGACAAAGGAAGATTCCAATAAACAGTTGTATTAGAAAAGTGCTCAATACATGTTTGGAAAGAGATGAAGATTCAGCATATAGAGCTGTCAGATGTTTAGGTAGGGAAGATCAACCATAGTCTTGACTGTTTTGGTTTTGTCAAGCAATTTCTTTTGCTATTTAGTAATTAGTTCTTGTTCTACAATTTAGCACTATTATTACCAGTGAATTTTAATGCTCACAAATTCTGAAATCAAAATATTCCAAGTGACTATATTTTAATATTTTTTTTCCCAGTACAACACTTAAATACCTGAAAAACTACAATGCAGGAATTCAAATTAATGTACTCACTGAGAAATATACCTGTTTCCAACAGGCATTAATACATGTTAAATTTATTAGACAAAATTGAAAAATCTGTTGCTAGAATGAGATGGAAGGCATTATTTTCTTTACAAAAATAGTTAAATGACAAGGAAAAATGAGAAAATTTCAATTTAAAATTTAAAACCAGGCATTACCCACCAGCAGTTGATGAATTATCTAACTTTGCTTGATCAAGTTTAAAAACGTAAAAAAAAAATTTCCAAAGATTATTAAATACTGAAGTAAAAAGTATAAAAATGACCAAATATCCCAGTCAAAGGAGACAAAACAAGCAATATTTTCACAATAAGCCCAAAGGACTACATGAAAAGAGTATAACAAAGAAGTCACCAAAACTTATAAAAAGGTGCCAAAATTCTAAATAGAAAACATAAATGAAGAAGCAAAAAATATCACAAATCAACTGGGTATAAGCAACAGGATCCAAATACAAAATGGCAAAGAGGCATTCCTAGCCATAATGGACAATAAGGATGTCTTTCTACCTTCCTTCCAAAGGCAAAACAAAAAGCACTGATGAAACCAAAAAGGTCTAAACCATGGTAGTGTAACCAAATGATCTTCCCTGCTTCTCTGCCTCTTTCTCTTTCTCTCTCTCTCTCTCTCTCTATATATATATATATATATATATATATATATATAAAAAATATATTTCCCTCTTGTCACGCTAAGAGGTTTGGATTATTTTGTTATGTCTTAATGTAACATACTCAATAGTAGGAACATCATTATATATCTTGCTGTCATTTTTGATGGCACAGGCCCACTCATATAGGAAAAACTACTAAAAAGTTGTAAGTTAAAAATGTATTTAAATATATATATATATATACATTCTGTCACACTCGGAGTTCCAGCTATGGGCAAATAGTTAATCTCCAAATTGGGGTCAAAACATGATGAAAGTATAAAAACTTTTTTCATAAAAATACCAAGAATACGTTTTTGTAAAAAAAAATAAAAATTGCTTGAAATACTTTACTGTAAGGAAAAAAATTTCTAGCAATACATTTTTGTAAAAGAAATTGCTAATGCTCCCAAGAAAATTAAATTTCAGCATTATATGACCCATAAAACAAACAAAAATCTAATAATGTGTCTGCTATATTTCTAATCTGTCTAATTTCTTAATTTTACCAAATCTTAATTTATATGGAATTTTAAAGTTTTTCTTTCCAAACACTACAATGCGAAAGTGTCTGTTAAGGAGCAATATAATAACCTGTTTCAACTGCTAGATAAGCTTGATATATGTGAAAGATATTCAGATGCCTGACAACATTTACTGGGAACAAAACATATGCATGCAGATAAAAAACAAGTTAAGCTTGCATGACAAAATAAAACATGTCTGGGTAATGCAAGGATGTGTTTTTCACAGGATTTGTTAAATCAGCAAAACAATTCTAAAAAAACAAGCCAACCTCCCAGGACTTAGTATCAATGGTCATAATCTTAATATATGTGTTGATCGTAAATTTATAAGGAAAACTACAATTTCCTACATGCTTACGGCCTATCACGTTGAATACACTGGTTCTCGCTTGATCACCAAAGTTAAGTAACGTTGAGCCTGGTCAGTACTTAGATGGGTGATTGTTTGGGAATGCCAGGTGCTGTAAGCGTATAGTGACGGATGTGCGTTGTAGTGCAGTGGATATCGGCTCGGAAAGAGAAATCGGTGAGCCGAGTTTGAATTCCAGTTGAATACCCTGCAATCACTTAAGCTAAGCACTGGTACCCTTGGGAAAGGTATTAATTCATCCCTTTCCTCCAATTATGGGTTAAATAACAGGGTAGGACTTGGGCACCCTGCCCTTAAAAACAAATCCCAATGAATCTTGATACTCGAAAAGAAAAATGTATTACTAGACACAAAAACTTATATAAAAAACAATAAATTGTTGAAAGAAAAAGGTATTACCAGCAATAAATAAAGTTTAGTTGACAATAAATGACCCACTGAGGTTGATTTGCCATAAAAACAAAACAACTAACCAACAATTTCCTACAGGAGGTAGAAATGGAAAGAGAGAAAAAAAGACTATTAACTTGTGGGAAAATTAAATAAAAACTACAAATAATATAGTAATAATGAACATTAAAAAATAAAAAGAATAGTGAGATATTTTTCCATGATGTTTGTGATGAGGGACTAGAAATATGCTTACCACACTTGGCTTTGTCAATTGCTGTGAGGCAGCACTGGTTAAGTTTATAAAAAGACAAACATTTTTCTTCATTCTTTTTTTCCAAGATGTAGCACCAAGTGCTAATTATGTTTTTACTGGCGAATGTTAGTTTCCCCAGTTGACAGACAACTGAAATCTCTTTCCACTTGTCAATAACAGCATTCAGACCTGTCTTGGCAGCCTCACTTGTGTTGATTGTTCCAACACTGTGCAAGGCTGACTTGTGATCAACCATTTTCACCATTCTTATCCTTGCCTATCCTGATTCTTAATTCTGAACCAGAAAAATAAAATGGACTTTGAGAAGTTTCACAAGAGTTTAAATAAGAAAGAGAATAGAAATCCCACATTTTGTATACTTCTTTAACAAGTGTTTTGATATGAATATACATTCCACCTATAAATACACCCAAATACACAGCCTTTTAAATTCTATAAACTGTAAGGCAGATAGAAGGTTTGTCAAAGATCTGGCCAAAGGGGGTGAGCTTCAAATTGGAGACATCAGAATTATACAGGTACAGATATTTAACTATCTGGGTAATATATTGGCTATGTGTGGGACATAAAGATCTGTAATTAAATTGGAAAAACAAAAGATGCTTTCTAGAAATAAAGGAAAGTATGAAGGCAAGAAAATTTTGCTTGAAATAAAAAAAAAGGCTTAGAAAATTTTAAAATCTTAGGACATATTCAAGGAAGTGGAGTCAAAGGGAAATAGTGTGTAACTTAGCTTATTAGTTGGGGTAGCAGAGTAGGGGACAAAGACAGTAAAGTGTCAAATGTTGCTTAGAACAATAAAAGTCATTTACTGTCAAATGATGTACATGTGTATCATATGACAGTAAATATGTTAAACTGCATCATAGGGTACAACATATTTCTTCAGCACTGGTTATTATTGGTTTCATAAAATATAAATAAATACAATTTTGGTTGTTGACAATTCCCATGGGAGTCAATACAGAGAAGTACCTTCAGATTAGACTTGAAATCAAATTCTAGAAAACTAACATTTCATTCAACTGGGCTTTCATTCAATCTACTGAAGTTTTTTTTTTCTTTTTATAATTGTTTCACCCCAAGCAGGGCAGAACTGCCACTGGTGTGCAGGGGGTTGCAGTAAAAGAAAAGAAAAAAAATGAAGTATAGTGGATGTCGAAGAGGGGATAAGAAAAAAAAATAGGAATCAAGGAAATGGTAAAGATAAAACTGAGGTCCTTAAATTTTATCTTTCTGCTAAAATTTTTTTCATCTGACTTTATTCACAATGATAGATAATAAATGCTGGTCAATCAGCTCAAAGAAGAAAGAGACTTGAAGCAGCAAAATGTGGTTCTACAGTAGGATCCTAAAAATACCATGGACCAAACATGTAAGCAATGACAAAGTTTTAGAGAAAATGAAAAAAAAAGGTAAATTATACTTAATATCAGGAAGAGACAGTTGAAATTTTTAGCACACATAGTGAGGAACGTTGGCATAGGACAGACTGAAAGCAAGAGAGACAAAGGAAAACAATACTTGAGTAAATGGATGATGGAACTAGGAGAGATAACAAGAAGTCAAAATTTATTAAGGGCTACAAAGGACAAGAAATTTCTTGAAAGCCATGATTGCCTGCACCCTATGACACATACAAAGGGTCCATGAAGATTATTTTAAATGGCCACCCATCTGAAGTACATGTGATTGATGCAGGTGTCCGCCCAAGGTCCTCTACTTGGTCCTCTTGTCTTTTCATATTTTATTCAGTCAGTTAAGTGCCATACGTGAAAAACACTTGGGCAATCATGACTTGAAAGAGACATGACTGACTGGGCAGATGATTATCCCGCAGTAGATTGCCATTGCTTTCTGCGGTAGACTGGTTGCCGACCAAAGCTATAGAACCCAATCTATCCTGTTATTTAACCCATAACTGGAAGGAATAGACAGATTAATACCTTTCCCAAGGGTATTTGCACGTAAGTGAATGCAATGAATTCAACTAGAATTTGAACTCGGCTCCCTGATTTCTCGTTCTGAGCCGATATCCACTGCACCACAACGCACATCCCATGTTTTATTACCGCCCTATAAAGTGTTTCAGATCATTTAGAAACATTTATGCAAATGATACCTGAGTCTGCAGGAGCACCTAAAATAATGAAAATATTCATAAACTTCCAGCTGATTTCTTGGCTGATCTAGCTCAAACAGTTCAATGGGGTGGGGAGAAATCTGGCTTATAACTTTGAATATCTCTAAAACCAAGCTAGTAGCTTTTTATCAGACCCTGAGATTTCTCCTGCCACAATGAATGTCTGCCCTCTCAAGGTCATGCCTTACATATCTATTGTTCACCCCTAATCTCAAATAGAACTCGCAAAAAATCTGGTTCTGCAACATTTGTGTACCAGACATTTGCATCCCTAAGATAATCATTTGAAGCCTTTAAATGCAGTTACCATAAATTTTGAAAAAAACATAGATAGTAATCACAATTTTTTAAAAAAAGAAATAAAATAAAGTTTGCAAGTTTATTTTTGTTATAAATGCAATGACAGATTCTTTCAGTTAATTGCCCTACATGGTACAGATTCAGTTAGTTAAAAGCCACGGATAATCATGTCTCTAAAGAGACATGATTATTTAGGAAGAAGGTTTCCCCACAGTAGGTTGCCATTACTTTCAGCGGTAGACTGGTTGCCAGTCAAGGTTATAGAACCCAGTCTGTCTTACTATTTAACCCATAGTTGGAGGGAGAATAGACAGATGAATACCTTTCCCAAAAGTATTTACACATAAATGAATGCAACAAATTCAACTGGAATTCAAACTCAGCTCTCTGATTTCTCGTTCTAAGCTGTTCATCCCACAGCGCCAGTTCTGCTTACCAAAAGTGGCCCACTTGGCACTCGCATCCACTGTACCACTGTGTATGTTAACAGTGTTTAAAAAAATATTTAAAAAATTAGAAATTATTCTAGTTTCACAAATTAATCCATGAGGATTCATGATTATGATGGTTATTACATGTCGTGACTGATTAAGTCACTCTATGAATTCTCACCTTGCTCATTGCCAATATGATTTTTTTTTATTGGAAGCTGTATTCCCCAATTGGCAGCCTCTTTTTCATAGATGCAATGTTGCAAGGCTTTTGCTATTCCATTGCTAATTCCATTGCTGTTATGTTGTGCGTAACAGAATTGAGTAAATAAATACCAACAACGGAAATATAGTAACTTGATATATTAACAGGAGAAATAGTATTTACAAAAGAGATTGTTAGTTGTGTACAGGAACAAGGGTTTAGTAGCATGTATTGTCGTAAGACATAGTCTGATAATAGTACACTTCCGGTTCACTACCAGAAATACTCGACTGACTTGTTAGTTGGCTGACTTGTTACTGATCCCCAAGGTCTTCCCACTACTACTTTATGTAGTGATATATCTCTGTTGGTCTCTCACTTAACTACTACCCACACATAATAAGAGTTGCAGTCTGGAGAATTGGTAGGTGGTCAGAAGTAAGGGGTGGTGTCATTGCAAAAACTGTCTAACAACCATGACTAGGTTTTCCTGCTTGTGTGGCATGGTACAGTGTCCTGTTGCCAGACATAGGGTCTTCTAGAAACTACTCTTTACCCAGGATAGAACTACCTCCTCAAGTCACTTGATGTAGGCCTTTGTTTTGAGACTGAAGCCCTGTGGGAAGAGGACAAGTTAAATTACCTGTTGAATTATTGTTACAGGTAAACAATTGTTGACTGGACACCACCAGCATTACGAATCTTCATGTGACGTTTTAGACCAGTGTTAGCATTTTCTACATGTGAGTGCTTGTTTTCAACAGGTTAATGAATACTTGGTTGTTTTTAATGTGATCACTTGTGGTAAAATTAACCCAGCATTTGAAAGACCAGTTTGATTACAAAGATTAGACCGCTATAGTAACATGTCATTTCCGAGTATTTGGGTGTCAATCTGGGTATGGTGAAGAGAACTCAGAAAGAAAGTGTTTGATAATATATCCTGTCAATATCAAGTATTTGGAGGGATGGGGACATTATACCGCCATTCATCTTCCTCTAGGGCTTCAATCTTAGTGGATGCATAGTGGAGTAATGGATAGAAGCTCAAACTGAGGAATCAGAGACCCGAGTTTGAATTCCATTTAAATTCATTACATTCACTTATGTGCTAATACCCTTGGGAAAACTACGAGCCCATCTCTTCTCCTCTCCCTCACAGTTATAGGTAAATAGCAGGACAGACTGGGTTTTATAAGTCTTGGTTGGTAACCAGTCTACGGTAGTAAAACTTCACAACCTGCTGCGGGAAAATTCTGCAGTTAAAGATTACTTGGAGAGCCAAAAGTTCCATGAAATTTCTTCTATAAAAAGCCCAGCTCAATATGCCCAGGTTGAATGATGCCACACAGACAAGTAAGTATGTCATTTGCTGCAACTATTTAGACCAAATCATTCTCTTTTCATGCTGATTGTTTCATTTCTACTTGTTGGACATGTCCCATTTTATATTCAATTACTGCCCTGCTGATTTTACCCCCTACGACAGAGTTGCATTTACCCCCAATATAGAGTTCCATTTTATACCCATGGCTTCACAGTTATGACAAAAAATACCTCTTTTTCTTTAGTGTATCTTTTATGCAGCCCATGTTACATTTCTTCCGTTCACATTTAGGCTGCCCTCCAAGCCTTAGTTCACCATCTGTAATTTTCATTAACAAGACAAAATTTACTCCGAAAATAACTATTGCTTGCAGATTTTAAAAACATCCTCGGCACATAAATTGTATCTGCCTATATTTCTGAGATATTGTAACTATTCACACTGATTTACATCATTCAGATGGTTGTCTTCATTTTTATTGCTATACTAGCAGTATATCCCAGTGTTGCTCAGGTGTAATGAAAGCTTTAAAACTAATCCATGGTCCTGGAGCTCAGACTCTTTGGATGTTGGCACGAAAGAATAAAAAGCACTAGTTGTTTCCAGTTAAAGTGAAACCGTAGACTGAAAGAAAAATGAATGGATGTAAGTCAAATTTTGATTTCCTGGTATCGATATAAAATCAGTTTCTTTTGTTGTAAACTGAATTTTGAAGGCTAAATAAGTTTTCTGAGTAAATGGTATCATGGCTGAGACTAAGAACTACAATTATACCTACTTAGAGCCAAACCCGAAGCAAAAACTAAAATAAACGGGCTGAAAAATATACAGACATACAGGCAGATAAACAGACACACACACAAACATCTTGCTTTATATATATATATATAATCAATTTTCTGCACTATTGTAAGAACTGCAACCTTGAAACTTCTGAATATCGTTTCTTATGTCTTTGTCTATGAGTGTATCAAATTTCATTAAAATTGGACCACTCCTTCTATCACCCGATTTTTTTGATTATCAATTTTTCATATCTATCGGGGGTACCTCAACACAAAACCTAGCTAAGAACACTGGCAGACGCTTATAGTACAACTGTGTAAATTTTCAAGAAAATCGGTTCAGTCATTTCGGAGTCTATAGGTAACGGACACACACACAAAGTTCCATTTATAAATGTTTAGATTCATAAGGTTTTAGCTGATAAGCTAAATAGAAAATGAATGAATTAATCAAAACAACAAATATTGAAAAGTCTAATTTTTCTTTCAAACACAGTCTACAAAATTTTAACTCTTGTTCTTTAGCTGATAGTCTTTCTTGATAACCATATTTTCTTGTGCATAATATTTTTTTTTAATCATTTCACCCCAAGCAAGGCATTCCACTGCCACTATTGCACAGGGAGTTACATAGGGGAAAGTGATGAGAAAGAGTGGTTAGATATAGGAAATGTCAGGAGGAGGGAGATAGACGGGTAAGGATGTAGATGGGAAGAGTGTTTGAGAGAATGGATGCGAGTTGGTGTGTTAGGTGTCTATTGACCTTACATTTAAACTCCTGGAGATTGTAGCTGTCGGGGATATGATCCCATGTTTCTTAAGTTAAAAATAGGGAATAAATTACATTCTTGAGTACAATATGGCTTCATAGGACAGCCATTTCTATAGGGTTTTCTTTTGGGTTTTTTTTTTTTAAGTTGGACCATGTTATTCATTAAAATCTCAATCTTGAACATACATTTCACAAAAATATTTAGTTTTTAATGATATCTGGTGAGGTGCTCCTGATATTTACCTCAGGGTTCTTGACAAAATCCAACTGAGAATCTGTAATGTGATCATTCCTGACTTGGCAGCTGGTCTGCAGATGCTCTCTCATTGGCATGATGTGGCTTCCCTGTATCTCTTCTACAAATACTTTCATGGTTTCTGTTCCATTGAACTTAGCTCACTGGTGCTCCCTATATATGAATTTACTCAAGCTACTAGACTAGCAACTAGGTCCCACCCTTTTACAGTTAAACTGATAAAATATAACTGCAATTTCTACTCTATCAGCTCTTTTCTCGCACTTCCCGCCTGTGGAATTCCCTTCCATTTACTTGCTTCCCCAACAGTTACAATCTCCAGGAATTTAAATGTAAAGTCAAGAGTCATCTCCTAACTCACTGACTCACATTCTTTCTCTCAAGCTCTTTTTATCATCCACTCCACCCTCATCACATCGGTATTCTCATCCTTCTATTACCCTCTTCCTGACACCCCCTATAACCTGCCCCTCTTTTTCATCACATTCTCCCTATGTAACCCCCTACACACCAGTGTCAGTAAAACTACCTTGATTGAGGTGAAATGATTTTAAAAAATATTAAAGAGTAGAAATGAACTTGATGTTTAGCCATTGCATGTTTTTTTTTTCTTAACTTATTTTTAAATTATCGAGGAAAAGCACTTTTTATAACCTTGATATTATCAAAACAACAGATCTTGTGCTTTGCCTTTGTGAAGTTTTTCTTTTTTTTTTAATCAATTTCTATGAATTTGAGACAAAAGATGTTAAATTACACTGATTCCTAAAGAACAAATACTGCCGACATGTCAAACAGCTTTTGTAAACAATTGTTGTCAACAGTTGCCTACTTTGCTTTATTATCTATTGTACTGAGTGTATTCACCATCTTGTAGTTTCAAAATAGTCTTTTTTAAGATGAGTAAAACTTTCTGTAAACATGTACAATACTGGCCATAATTATTAAACCACCCCAGTTTTTTAAAAGAAATGATGTATTTAATACTATTTTTAGTATTTATTGCTAAATGGATAATTCTAAATGAAAATTGAATGGTTCTTTTGTTATTATTACTTTGCAAAACTTTACAAGGCAAGGAAGCAAAGATGAATTCATCCAAATCACCTTAAATTTTCTTAATTCTTTCATTGATAAAACTGTAATATAGGTAATTATTAAATATTTATAAATTCATTTAATGCACATGTTATTGTGCAGTATTAACAAAAGAACCATTCTATTTTCAAGGCAAGGAAGCAAAGATGAATTCATCCAAATCACCTTAAATTTTCTTCATTCTTTCATTGATGAAACTGCAATATAGGTAATTAAATATTTATAAATTCATTTAATGCACATGTTATTGTGCAGTATTAACAAAAGAACCATTCTTTTTTCATTTACATTTCTTCGCTTGGCAATAAATACTAAAAAATAGTATGAAATACATTGTTTTTTTAAAATACTGGGGGTGGCCTAATAATTATGGCCGACTACCAGCCATAATTATTTACGGTACTTATGTATAATATGAGCTCACAGTTTCTGCTTTTAATTTTTCACTCAAAATTTATTATAATTGTATTATACACGATGAAGTACAGTATATTCCATTCTAGTATCAGTTAAATTTTTATCTTTGTCAAGATAGATGTGGGAGACCAGTGTAGTGCTGTTTTTAAATCAAACGATTGCTTCCCCGACGGCTACAATCTCCAGGAGTTTAAATGTAAGGTCAATACACACCTCCTAACACACTAACCTGCTCCCATTCTATCAAGCACTCTTCCCATATGCCCGACCCTCATCCTCGCTAGCCTTACTCATCTGTCACCTTTCTCCTGACATTCCCTATGTCTATCCACTCCTTCTTTTTACCTTCCCCTATGTAGCCCCATGCGCAATAGTGGCAGTGGAATGCCTTGCTTGGGGTGAGATGATTAAAAAAAAAAAAAAAAAGGCTGTTTACCTTTGTTTGAAAGGACTTTCTGTGAAGCCAAATGTATACTTTGTTTTGATAACTCTCACTTTTCACTGTTGTCTGATATACCATATTTTTTAGCTGATAATTTCAACTTAGAGGATACACATCTGGGTTTCTGCAGCTGCAAACTTCTTTTTTTTATTACCTTTTAATACTTTCTGATAAGTTTTTTTTTTTTTCATTGCTGGTAAATTGCTTTTTTTATTGGTCTATTTTTTTTGGTGTGCTAAATTACATGAACTGATCCATGCAATCTTTTTTTCAGAAAAATGTTTATTTTGAACTCTTTCTTTCAAGAAATCAGTGAATTATCTAACATTGAAATACTTTAATGCAGCATGTTGTACAGTTTATATTCAGAGCAGAAGCTAATTGTACTGACCCACATTTTATGAAGGTGGTTTTCTACCCCATCCCCCACTTTGTTTTAGTTAGGGTTGTTGTTTGTAAATTTGCATCAGTTGCACTAACATTTAGAAATTGCCATGTTGAACACAATTACATTGAAAATGGGGAGTCACTGAATTGGTATACAAGACAAAAATCATACTCTGCCTGCTACTCTTTGTCTAACAACCACTTTAATATCTTCCCCTCTCTATTCTATTTACTACTTTTTCCTTCACCCTCTCTCTCTACGAACTCACTACTTTTCCTCCTCTTCCTAATTCCCATCACTCTTTGTTTTCCTCTTCCTTCTCCTACTCTTAATTCCCATCCTATATTGTTGCTTCTCCTCTTTCTTTACCTCCAACCACATTGTTTCTTTTCTTCTCCTCCTAACTGCCACCACACTATTTTGTTCCTCCTCTTCTCACTACTCATAACTTTCAACTCACTGTATTGTTCATCTTCACTTCACTCTTTCTCTTCTCTTCATCCTTTTTCTTACCCTTCCTATTTTCTTGTTTTCTCTCTTTTCTTCTTCCTCATTATTTCTTCTTTGTAATATGTTGTACTTTACCTTCTCTTTAGCAATTTCTCCCCAGCCATCTTCTTCCTATTATTATTAAAAATTACAGTTTTTCCTCTTTTCTTGCCTTTTTCATTTCTTTTCTCTTTTTTCTTGTTTTGCTTTGTCACTTTCTTTTGTTTCACATCTCCTTTCCTCCTCTTTCTATCCCTCTGGTTTCAACTTCTTTTTTTCTTTCATCTTTTTCTTTTCCTTTTTCCACTACTAGTTTTTCTTATCATCTCATTTCCTCCTCCTTTTGTTTTTCTCTCTTCCTCCTCCTTTTCTTTTCTTCTCTTTTCTTTTTCTCTTCCCTCCTCCTTTTCTATTCTCGCCTCCTCCTTTTCTCTCTGTTTTGCTTTCCCTCCTCCTCTTCCCAATTTTCCTTTTGCTTTTCTTCTTTTTTCTTCCTTTTCGCTTTTTTCTCTTTCTCATTATCTTTGTCTTTCATTTTGCTTTTATCTCTTGCTCTTCCTTCTCTTCTTCCCTTTGACTTTTCTCTCTTCCTCCTTTTCTTCTTCATTGCTTTTATTATTCCTTAGCTTTATTTTTTCCTCTTTTTGCTCATCATTCCTTAGTCTTCTTTTGATTTTTTCTCCTCTTTCTGTTTTTCTCCTCCCACTTCTTTTACTTCCTCTTGTTTCTTCTTATCTCATCTCCTGCACACGTATCCGCCACCTCTTGTTTAGTTTCCTTCTTTTTCTCCTCCCTATCCTTTTTTCACTCCTCCTTTCTCTCCTTCTCTCTTACTACTACCAAAACTTTTGCCAATCATTTCTTTATCCTGCAACAGTTTATGATATTGATTGATTAAGTCTATTTGTGTGTGACATTTATTTACTCCAACAATGTGATAAATAAAACCAAAAGCTTTGAAATGTTGTTTTGGTTGTTGTTGCTGATGGAGATATAGAAATCAATAGAGAGACAAAACCGAAAACTTTTATAAAAGGCATTTGGGAATGTGACAAAAGACACAAATCTTTCATTGTTTGTAGTTGCGTTGCTCAGGGAAATCTGACTGCGAGGGCACAAATGTCTTCATGTAGGAGATAGGGATACACAAATATTTATCTGTCTTAGTCCAACCCACTTCTCAGAATCAGTACTTCAATGACCAAATCTACTGACTTTTGGAATTGTGTCTGAGAACTTTTCATCACTCCCTCATATGTTAAGGGTAATATGGATCAAAGTGCAGTATCTATTCTCCTGATTTGTAATGGTAATATTAGCTGTTTCCTTATAAGAAAAAATTTAACATTCATTAACTAAACAACCATTGCTACTTTCTGTTGAAATTTATAAAACCTTTCTATTCAAATAATTTTACAAGAAAATAGGTTTGTCAAGTCCAATAGCTCTTACTGATCTTTGCATTATTGATGCAGGTTACCTTCCTAACCTTTTGTTTAAAGTAGTGTGGAATGTCAAAATTTCTCTGAGTTACATGTGCTGTTCATTTTGTTGTTTCTTATTTTTATCAAATGCCTTCCTATTGTAATCAGTTTTTAACTAAGAATTTATCTTGATGACATAACTATTTATTTCTGTCTTAGAGTTTGGCATATCAGTTTTCACAAGCTGAAAAGCTATGGTATTTCAGGACAAATTTTTGAATTGATTCACTCTTTTTTCTTTAATAGCAAAATGAAAGTTGTTTTGAATGGTCACTTTTCTATTACTAACACAGGTATCTCCGAGGGCTCTATCCTTGTGATACAGTGAAAACTAGTGATACAGTGTACTAATTTCAATGCCCAGTACAAAACTGTTTTCTTGTCACAAATCAATTACCTATATTAGATATACTATCACCTCATTAAGTCTTACATGTCACCTGTGCAATCAAAGTGCTATTAAAAAGCATTTAATAACCCATACTTTACAAGAACTCTTAAAGAAAATTCTAGTTAATAACACAAAAATCCTTTTAAAGCACAAAACTGTAGATATTTTACTATTAGAGAAGACCTATTAATTAAATGCTGTTCCCCTGCTATCATGGCCGTATCTGACTACCGGGCACACCGGGCACGGGTCCGGGCCGATCCGTGCAATCATAGTGAAAATCCGAGCAAGGAAAAATGTCTTCGTCAGAAATCAAACTAAACAATTGACAAAGAAAGAAAGAAAAACGAAGAAAACATCCAAATGAATGCAGTAAAAATCTGTTTATTGATTGATTTTGGGAGAAAAGACTGGTTATACTCAGAAAGACTGAACTCGATTTCCTGCTTTCGTTCACGTTCTGTGCCTAATTTCCATTGGAATAGCCAAAAAAAAATCCGCAAAAATCATAGTTTCTGGAAATGGATGACACTGATGACGTCATCACATTGTCAACTAATAAATCTGGGCAATTTTCTCCGTGCCTGATGTTTTTTTAGCATCAGCTATGGCCCTGCCTGCTATCAATATGATAGTGTTCAGTAGTGGAGATAGCATGTTAAGTGTTTTCTAAAAATAGAAGTTACCCTCATATCAATCCAGCTATGCATGATACTTGACTGCCGAAAATGGTCACTATTTCATATAAATCTTCACACAGGAAAAAAAATACCATGCAGAGAGAATGACTATACTGAATAGAACAATATTATAGAAAATCTTTATATTCTTTAACTTTTAAGAATTAAAAATTGAAAGAATGATGGAAAAAAACTCAATAAAAGATTGTGAACCGGGCGATAGTTTAGTCTATTCCAATTGAGAAAAAAAAAGAAAAGATTGGAAACAAGAAAGCCGGAAATCACATCCTAAACAGGGAACAAGGGATGAACCTCTACACCTGTTCAATAGACGTGGGTGGAGTGTGAACCGGGCGATAGTTTAGTCTATCTACTCCAATTGTCTTCTGAAATGAATTGTTTCAACATTATTTTTTATCGATACTCGTATTTAAATAGATATTCTGTTTTTTAATTAAACAATATTATATATTTATATCTACCGGCCTGATTATTCAAATTGCCGGTTGTTTATAACCAAGTCTTGTTAAAATTCGTTAATTTCCGTAACATATATATACACAGAGGCATGTATGTTATGTACATTCCATTACCAATTAAATATTATCAAATTATCAATCAAATAAAATATTTAGAATTATTTTTTTGTTTTTATTAATCCATCCCTATGTCTATTGGTTTTATTAATCCATCCCTATGTCTATTGGTTTTATTAATCCATCCCTATGTCTATTGGTTTTATTAATCCATCCCTATGTCTATTGGTTTTATTAATCCATCCCTATGTCTATTGGTTTTATTAATCCATCCCTATGTCTATTGGTTTTATTAATCCATCCCTATGTCTATTGGTTTTATTAATCCATCCCTATGTCTATTGGTTTTATTAATCCATCCCTATGTCTATTGGTTTGATCTACTTTTAACCTGGACAAAATTTTCTGTTCACACTTCATATTTTTATTCTCTTTTTACACCATTTAAATGAGGTTGAACTATTGGAAATAGAAATATATCTCTAGCATGGATTAATAAATTTTGGAAAATCAAACTTGATTGGAGAGCAAAAAGTTGGAAAAGAGATCAACAAGCAAGAAGTGTGAGAAAAGAAACTGTTAGCATAGAACTTATGGTTACATTTAGCCATTTCATCTGTAAAATAATGAGACCTTGCTGCTAGTCTAGTACTGCACTTAAATTCATAAAATTTAGTTATAATAGATGAATAATCACAACAGAAGTATTTATTGAAAAGACACAGGGAGGCTACACTATTATAAATTGACTGAAACTGAGATGCCATATATATATATATTACAAGAAAGTGAAAGATCACAGAGATTAAAACCCACTATTCACCATTTATTTTCAGTTCAACGTATCACCCAAAGAGGAGCGGTTCTGCTCTGAAACATGAAATATTTTGTGTAGTGATACCATGCTTTTATAAACCATTGTAACAACTATTACAATATATATATATATATATATATATATATATATATATATATATATATATATTTATTTGTTCTCAGTAGTACAGAGAATTTATCTACCTCTTTTCTATTATGCACAAATGTATTTTTTACTAACAAATACTAGTTTTAACCATTCAGTGTAAGGCTATAATGTCTCTATTATTATTAATATTCAAACAAGGCAAATATATTTTTTGAGAAAGTAATTTCACTGAACTGTTTTTTTTTTTTGTTCAAATATATCTGGCTTAGTATTTCTTCATTGAAAACTTAGCAGAAGCAAATGAAATCTATATTGTTTTTAATTTAAACTACTAAATCCTTTATTGGCTTAATGTGTAGTGGATTTTTAGTCGTTTATGATTTATATTACGATTCGTCCAACAAGAAAAATAAAAACAACAACAACAATTTGCAACCAATAAATTAAAATATTTTCAATAAACAAACAAAACAATAGCAGTATACATAGAGTAAGAGGAAAGGGTTGTTCCCCTTTAGCTGTTTGTCAACTAAAGTAAGTTTGTAGGAAGTTTTTTCTTGTGCTGAAAAGGTTTGTTACAATTTTTTTTTTTTTTTTTAATCATATCACCCCAAGCAAGGTGGTGACGCCACTAATGTGCATGGGGCTACTTAAGAGTAAAATGATTGGAAAAGAGAAAGCCGGAAACCACATCCTAAACAGGAAACTAGGGTTGAGCTTCTTCACCTGTTCAAAAGTGGGTGGAGTGTGAACCGGGCAATAGTTAAGTCTATCTACTCCAATTGAGAACAAAAAAAAAAGAAAAGAAAAAAAAAGTGAAAGAAGATTGGAAAAAAAAAAATGAAAGCCGGGAACCACATCCTAAACAGGAAACAATGGATGAGCCTCTTCACCTGTTCAAAAGACGTGGGTGGAGTGTGAACTGGGCAATAATTTAGTCTATCTACTCCAATTGAGAACAAAAAAAGTGACTTACTAAGTTTTAACTTAGTTAAAGTCCAGTCAAAAAATTTTCTAAAAATAAAATCAACCCTACAGTTAGACATGAAAAGTTTTAAAATTAAGCAAAAATATTGGGCAAAAACAGAGAAGAAAACAAAACAAAAAAAAATATGGCATACTGTTAGCAAGATTTTCATGTAAGAACAAATAACATAAAAAATACAATTATTTTGAATGTAACTGTGAGTGATACAAATTTTGGTCAAGAGTTCAAAGATCAAAAGTTCTTGATGAAAATGTTCAGACAGAAGACAAAGTTCTGTGTGTGTGTGTTAGACAAGGAATGAGTAGAGAGAGAGAGACTTATGTGTAGTGTAGTCTTTTAACCATCCTGTGGGTCTACTGACAAGCTTGCAAAAGTCTGCCATTTTATGGGCAGAGAGTGGATCAAACAGCAAACGCAGAACAAACTTTGTTTACATAAGAAAAATATGTGATTGGCTAAAGAGTAACCAATCACCACCACACATGTGAAAGTTGCTTCAGAGCCGAAAGATTAAAGGTGGCTGCGATTGCGAAATTGTCCTATACAAGAACAGTAATGATTTATTACCCAATCGCAGATGAGTAAATGACATAGACAGAATGTGGGTAAGAAAAACATAGCAACTGCTATAACTGTACATGACCATTGTCAAGAGAAAAATCACTGATAAACCTGAATAAGGAAATGGCTAATTTTCAGTTGACAAGAAAGATTGTTAAATTGATGTTTCCAAGTTGTATATTTAATTTTTTTAACTTCATGCAAGTGATGGTCAGCAATTTTCAAGCATATATGTATTAATTTTATCAGCTTTAAATAAATTGACTTTGATAGAAACAATACTTCTTTGTCTGTATCCTTTCAGGACATTGGTTCTCATAGCTCACCACAATTTCTTTTCCATTTTAACTCTTAATAACTTTTGTCTTTTTTGCTATCTCTCCCAAAACCTGTTCCACCATCCAACTGCCAAAGCTTGCCAAATCGGTTGCGCAGTACTTTCTTCTGGCTCTCTTCAGTCTGTTCTCTGAGTTGCAAATTTTCCAAGTTCTCATTCCTCATGATGTGCCCCAGAAATTTTAACTGACTTCCTGATGTTTAAGTATAAGTGTCCTTTTCATTGATATTGCAGGGGCTTATTTATTTTGCATATCCGAAAAAGTGTAACACGTTGTACAATGCTAAGTTTTCACTATCCCAATGCGCTTTCAAATTTCCACACCGCACTTTCCATCCTTGGTTAATACACTTCCCAGATATCTAAATTGTTGCATCTGTTTCATTTTGGTATTTTCAATCTGTAATTTGCATAGAGAGCTGTTCTTTTTTATGACAAACTTGTATTCAGTCTTCTTGCAATTGATGTTTAGTCCTTTGTTCTTGTTTTTCTTCTATAGAACTTGTAGTTTCTTTCTGTGTCTGCTATCAATACTCTATCATCTTCATATCTTGTGTTGTTAAGATTGTGGTTGCCAATAATGAATCCTGTTAGGACAACTAATTCTTTCTTTCTTTACAGAGCTGAAAAGTACAAACTAAAAACAACAGTACTGTCATCATAACTAGTTTTGATTCAAATTCTGTTTTCTTACTAAATTGAGATTGATACTGGATTGAGTTTATATATACAAAGTTAGCATAATCTATATGGTATAATGTCAGTTTATAAGAGTTTTATTATGAGAGAAGATATATTTTGTAAAAAAAATTAAACTGTAACTCTATCATTTGTGCATAATTATAGTAAATATTTCAGTACTGTTTCCATTTGTAATTCTAAAGTCAACTTCAACTCTATACTCCTAATGTCTGTATCTAAACTCTGAAAGTCTATTTAATCTTTTTTACTCTCTATCATCCTTGATAGGTTCACACTACTCCCTAGACTTTTGAACAGGAGTAGGAGGCTTATCCTTTGTTTCTGGTTAAGGATTAGATTTCTGTTTACTTCATTCTCTTTTGCTTGCAGTCGCCTCTTGCATCTTAGTGGAATAATTGCTTTACTTGGAGTGAATTGATCAAAAAGAAAAAGTCATAATTGTTTATATCATATATATTTTCTCTGAGAATTTTTAAAGCATGAGTCTAATACCAGTAAACTCTAGTCCAAACTTAAACATTGATGAATAAGATATGGGATGATGTTGGAAGATGATTATTTTTTTTAGTATAATTTATATGACAAGAGATATAGTGTTTGTGTGCAATATATATATATAGATATATGTGTGTGGGTAAAGTGTATGTACATAATTATATATATATATATATATATATGTATATGCAATTTGTTATATTATTTATATATTATATATGCGTGGTACTTATTTGAAAGCTCTCAGTATCAGTGATAGAGCTGACATATTCATATAGATAGGTGTGAGTTTTTGACCCTGGGTTTGATGCATGACAAACTCACAAACACATATATATAAACTCACAAACTCTCTCTCTCTCTCACACACACACACACACACACACACACACACACACACACATATATATATATATATAGCATAATGATGATCCTCGTATACTCTCTCAATATGTATAGGAAAAACTACTAAAAAGTTGTAAGTTTAAAATTTTTTAAACTTACAACTTTTTAGTAGTTTTTCCTATATATATATATATATATATATATATATATATATATATATATACAAAAGGATCTTGAGTGAGTTCTTGCCATTTTCCAACAAATGGCATTCCAAGAACTGCAAGCGTGTAGTTTCAGATAATAAGGAACTACTAAAAGCAAGCTTGAAATTCAGTGTATATCATTTCACCAAAGTGTAAACAACTTTGTTTCTCATAGCATTAAACATGTTGGATTTCATGCCAAAGAAAGTTTATTTGCAGGGAATTTTACTGCACTACTTTATTAAAAAATATTTGCATCTGAAGCACACAGAAATCTTGTTGATATTTATGGCAATCATGCTCTGTTGGAAACAATATGCAGAGATTGGTTTAGACAATTAAAAAATAACGATTTTGATGTTGAAGATAAAAAATGCTCTGGTGCATCGAAAAAGTTCATGAAGACTCATGTCAGTCACATGCTGAAATTGCAAAATCATTAGGAGTTGATCACACAACAGTTTTGAAACATTTGAAAGCATTAGGGATGATTAAAAAAACAAGGACATTGAGTGCTGTACAAGGTAAAGCTGATTCAACGGTAGAAAATGAAAGGTGTTTTGATTCATATTGTGACCGGCAATGAAAAGTGGATACACTATGACAAACCTAAGTGTAGAAGATCATAGGGTAAGCCTGGCAATGCATCAATATCAGCAATAAAGTTGAATATCCATGGTTTAAAACTTCCGCTCTGCATTTGATGCGATCAGCTGAGTGTAGTTTATTTGAGCTACTCAAACTGACCAAAACTATCATGGGAGATTGCTACTGACTACATTTAACTGAACAGTGAAGAAAAAAATAGCACAACAAAGCGATTTTGCAACATGACAATACTAGGCCATAAGTTACAAAATGGGTGAAAACCTACTTGGAAACACTTAAGGGGGAAATTTTACTCCTACCTGTCGTACCGACCAGACATTGCCTTGTCTAATTATCACTTGTTTTGATCAATAGCACATGGCCTGGCTGAGCAGCATTTTCATTTTTATGAATATGCCAAAAAATGGGCTGACTCAAAAGACTCGTTTTTCCAAGGTGGAATTCAAATGCTGCTAGGTCTCAGGTATGACAGTAAACTGCATCCGGCAGCAGGGCCTCTGATAGAGAGGTTGTGAGGAGCATGAAACCATCTCTTGATTACTGTTGTTCTCAGCTTCACTTTGACCTGGAGTGGTAACCCCTGTTAGGGTCCCAGTAATGGGCAAATAGTTAACCCTCAAACTGGGGTCAAAACACTATGAAAGCATAAAAATAGGCTGTGATAGAAATATATACATAAAAATAGACTGTTATAGAATAATATACATTTTTGAAGGGAAAAAAAATTATTAGCAATACCTTTTTGAATACAAAGCTAGAAGACATCTTTAGTTTTCTAAAATAAAAATAAATTTTTTAAAAGTTATCAAAATCTGATAAAATCAACCTTCTCACTCTAACTGAACATTCAAAAACATATCTTAAAACCATTAAATAACCCAACTCTGGTTGATATGCTGTTAAACAAAACTCAAATGCTACCAGCTTATGGCCTATCACATTGAATACACCGGTTCTTGCTCGATCACCAAAGTTAAGCACCGTTGAGACTGGTCAGTACTTAGATGGGTGACCGCTTGGGAATACTGGGTGCTGTAAGCATTTAGTGACAGATGTGCATCGTGGTGCAGTGGATATCGGCTCGAAAAGAGAAATCGGTGATCAAAGTTTGAATTCCAGTTGAATACCCTGCATTCACTTAAGCACTGGTACCCTTGGGAAAGGTATTAATCTGTCCCCTCCCTCCAGTTATGGTTTAAATAACAAGGGTAGGACTTTGGGACTTTGCCCTTAAAAACAAATCCCAATGAATCTTGGTACTCAAAAAGAAAAAAGTCTTACTAGACACAAAAACTTATATAAAAACAACAATAAAATTGTTGAAAGAAAAAAAGGTATTACCGGCAATAAATAAAATAAAAATTTAGTTGGCAATAAATGACCCGCCAAGGTTGATTTGCCATAAAAACAAAACAGCCAACCAACAATCAAATGCTTCCAGAAAAATGAGAAAAAATAGTGGCTAGGGAATAGCAGATGCAGTTTTATGACATCACTCCACGTGAGAGTTATCGTTGCATAGCAATTTTTTTTTTTTGTCAACACAAGATAAAATTATCTTTGATGGTGGATGTCTTTATGTTAACGTCTCTGTAACCTCTCTGAAGATGGCTCATGTGAGCCAGAAGCTTAGAACCAGCATAATAAAAAAATATCCAAATGTTGGACAATTTTTGTCTTTATTTTCACCTGAAGTTAAAGCCAAAATACAATGTTTAGAACGCCTTATGATCAAACATAATAGACATTCATTGTCTGTTATATTTGACAATATATGGTTAGGAAATTATCTGCTGCCTCGATACACACACACACACACACACACACACATATATATATATATATATATATATATAATGTGTGTGTATAGACAAAAGGAAAACTTATTAAAGATGATGTGTATTATCTTCTATCAAAGAATGGAAGAAGAATGTTGGTTAAGATAACTTCTTCTTTTTTTTTTTTCAGCAATACTGTCTCTTTCCAGTTATATTTTGAGTTAAACCTGAAATTTTACGCATACACACACACATATATATATATATATAGACAAGGTGAAAAAATCAACACAAGTTTTAAAACCATTATAATTCCAAATAAGCAACTGTAAAAACAATAGTATGTATCTAGAAACAATTGGGTATGAAATAGGGTTTTTGAAATTACAACAATTTTTTAATTGTTTCTCCATTTTGTTGTATAACCAGGTTGCATTTTGATCAAATTATTGACAGACTATCTATAACTTGAGGTGTGTGCTCAGCTTCTAAAGAATGTCTCCCACTTGAAGAAATATCATGCAGTGTATTTGTGGTTTCAAAATTTCCTATTAGACAAGTAATTGTTTGTTAGAGCAAAAGGATCCTTGTTTATAAGGTCCCATCATTGCTGCTGCACTCTCATGATTAGCTTCACAAGCTCCAGTTGACAGCCGAAAATAAGCCTTGACATATTTTCTAGAGAATAATTCGTCAAAACAAACCCCAGCTTATATACATGAATGTTTTACAGATAATGTCTCATTACCTGATAGCTCAATTTAAATTTTAAAAAAGATTAAAACTTAGACACGTTTATTTTCACCCTGTATATAAAAGTTAACATTTTTTAAGCATAACTCAATAGTTAAATCCACTGCTAGGAAGGGTTGGGTCACTGTGTCGGGCCAGGAAGTTTTTTCTGCCTGAATCCATCTTGTACATATACAAATCAACCATCTGACTGTGCATAAAATACTGTTGTTATATCTGGTCAGGTGCCCCTGCTGTTCATCTCAGTGTTCTCAATAGATTCCAAAGGAGAATCTGTAATGTGATAGGCCCAGATCTGGCAGCGGGATGTGGCTTCTCTCTGTTTGTTCTACGAATATTTTCATGGCTTCTGCTCTGACGAACTTAGGTCACTGGTGTCCCCACCACAACAATTTGCTCATGCAACCAGACTGGGAACAAGGGCTCACCCATTCACAGTTAGATCAACCAAATACAGCCGACAATCTACTCCAGAAGCTTCTTTTCTCGCACTTCTCGCCGGTGAAACTCCCTTCCATACACTTACTTTCCTGACGGCTACAACCTCCAGAAATTTAAATGCAATGTCAATTCCCATCTCTTATCCACTTGACTCCAGTTCTTTCTACAGCACTCTGTATATCTTCTTCTTTTCCTTTCTCTCTAACTTTGCAACTGTCTTCACTCCTCTTTTCCCATCCTTCTCTTGCCCTTTCTTTGACACCCCCTGTAACTGGTTCGTCTTTCTCTTTACTCTCCTACTGTCTAAACTTTACTCTCTTATGTAGCCCCTGCATATCAGTGGTAGTTGCGCCTTGCTTGGGGTGAAACGATTAAAAAAAAATGAAGCAGACTAAAACTGCTGGGTGTTGACTTTAATGTTCACTTTTATATTTGCATATGGTCTATTCTTGATACTGAGCACTTTAACCCATAAATATAGCATATCTTAAAAATATATTTTATCATTCATATATATATATAGTGGCAATAAAGTTACAATATAGTTACTTATGATCACAAGTTAAAGCAATTAATCAAGAGTCCAGAAATATGTAATAAAATAGTTCTGGTGGAAGCGATACAAATGGTTCTGACAACTTAAATCTGCAAATTCATCCCAAATAAACTATATAAGTAACTGTTTGTGTTTTGTGGTGCAGTGGATATCAGCTCGGAACAAGAAATTAGAGAGCCAAGTTTCAAATTCCAGTTGAGTTCATTTGCATTCATTTACATGCAAATGCTCTTGGGAAAAATATTAATCTATCACCAATCCCTCTAGCTATGGGATAAGCAGCAGGACAGATTAGGATCTATAGTCTTGCTTGGCAACCAGTCTACTGTAGTAAGTAATGGCACTTACTGTGGGAAAATCTTCTGCCCAGTCAGTCATGTCTCTTTTGAGACATAATTGCCGAAGCGTGTATCATGTAAGGCACTTAACTGACTGACTGTATAATGACTTTATTGCAACACTATACACACACACAAACACACACACTTACATACATACATATATAAATCTAATCTAAATCTAAATCAAAATCTAAACTTATTTATAAATGGAACTTTGTCTGTGTGTGTGTGTGTGTGTGTGCATCCGTTACCTATAGACTCCGAAATGGCTGAACTGATTTTCTTGAAAATTTACACAGTTGTACTATAAGCGTCTGCGAGTGTTCTTAGCTAGGTTTTATGTTAAGGTACCCCCGATAAATATCGAAAATTGATAATCGAAAAGATCGGGTTATAGAAAGAGTGGTCTGATTTTAATCAAATTTGATACACTCATAGACAAAGACATAAGAAACAATATTCAGAAGTTTCAAGGTTGCAGTTCTTACAATAGTGCAGAAAATCGATAATATATATATATAAAAGGCAAGATACCGGGTCTGATCAAAATCAGTTTTTCAGCCCTTTTATTTTAGTTTTTGCTTCGGGTTTGTCTCTAAGTAGGTATAATTGTAGTTCTTAGTCTCAGCCGTGATACCATTTACTCAGAGGACTTATTTAGCCTTCAAAATTCAGTTTACGACGAAAAAAACTTATATGATATCGATACCAGGAAATAAAAATTTGATTTACATCCATTCATTTTTCTTTCAGTCTACGGTTTTGCTTTAACTGGAAACAACTATTGCTTTTTAGTCTTTCGTGTCAACGTCCAATGAGTCTGAGCTCCAGGATCATGGATTAGTTTTAAAGCTTTCATTACACCCGAGCAACACCGAGCTATACTGCTAGTATATATATATATATATATATTGCAAACCAAAGTATTGGTAAAACCAACGTGAAGCCTCTCATGTGATGAAAGAAAATTAAACAAAAAAACCAAAGAAAAGAAAGACAGATTCCTTATTTAAACAGAAAAAGAAAGTGCTTTATGTCTAAATGAGCAAAAAAAGGTAAATACACTATCAAGCAACACTACTCAAAAAAAGACAAAGTTCAAACTCCTACTTGAGTTTCATTCTACTGCAATCATCCTATAGGAGAAAGATATTCAAAGTATATTTTTATCCAACACTGGAAAAGGATTTCTCTGAAGAAGATTAAAAAAATGAGAGAATAAAAAAAAAATCCTGAAATATTTCAGAAAAACATAATTGTTCTTAACAAAAATGTTCATGATATTTTACATTTTAAAAAAAATGTTAAGCTACCTCAAAATAATTATCTGATCATCGCTTGATTAAAAATTAATGGCAAAATTAATCTGAAAAAAAAAAACAACTCCTGTAAATTAAATCAGGAGAGTCAGCAACAAGCAAGAATTTTACTTTATTGACAGTAAGTGCATGAAGCCCAAATGCATCTTGGGTAAAGGGGGAATAAAAAAAATCTAGCACCAACCAGACATTCATTTCAGCTGTATTGATTATCGTCACGGTGATAGAATGTGACGATCAATTCTCTTGAGTCTATGGGGTGGTTGTAGGGTAATAGAATTGTGTATGCAAGTTGTAAGGTGGTTGGGGATTGGTGGTATGTTGTGAAGATTCAGTTTGGCAACCATGCCGACAGACAAACGTTGGCAGCGGATAAAGAGAAAGAAGAGCAAGGCTATGTCGATCAGACTCCAGGGTCACAGAACCATTCTAGAATGTTCCATCAGATTCGATAAAACTGAATCAATGAACGTGGATCAATAGAGGATCAAAATCTTGTCACCAGCCCAAACTATTATTGAGAATATCAATGCCATGAGACTAAATTATCTTTCTTGTTTTTGAGGATTTTTTTTTTTTTGTTTGCATCATTTTCATTGCTGCTTTCTTTTTCTTTCTAAAATCCCACCAGGGCAGCTAAACATACAGCCGTCTGTAATTTGAAAAGCATGAGATAAAAAAAAACAGATATTTTTTCAATTTATTTTCTTCTGGAAAAAAAAAAGCTATGTTCATTTGCTATTCATTAAGCTGATCATCCAAACTTATTGGGCTTTTACTGGGCAAGACCAATAATTCAGCAATGGTTCAAGTGTTCATCACGAGATAGTTATATAAAGCCAGGTTTTTTTTGTTTTTTTTTAAAATCATTTTACCCCAAGCAAAGTGATAATGCCACCTGGTTACTGAGAGTTACAGGATGTGAAAGAGAATAAAAGAATAGTGAGAAGTTAGGAAAAGGACAATAAAAGAACAGCATTCAGAAAAACAGAAGATACTAATTGACATTGCATTTAAATGTTTAAAAATTGTTGGTGGCAGGAAAATAAATTGAACCATTTTTTTTTTTTTTTTAATCATTCCACCCCAAGCAAGGCATTCCACTGCCACTATTGTGCAGGGGGTTACATAGGGGAAGGTGATGAGAAAGAGTAGTTAGATATAGGAAATGTCAGAAGGAGGGTGATAGACGGGTAAGGATAGCGAGGATGAGTGTTTGGTAGATGGGAAGAGTGTTTAAGAGAATGGATGCAAGTTAGTGTGTTAGGAGGTGTCTGTTGACTTTACATTTAAACTCCTGGAGATTGTAGCTGTCAGGAAAGCAAGTATGTGGAAGGGAATTCCACAGGCGAGAAGTGCAAGAAAAGAAGCTACCCAACCTTCACTTTCCCCCATATGTAACCCCCTGCACAATAGTGGCAGTGGAATGCCTTGTTTGGGATGAAATGATTAAAAAAAAAATTGGAAATTTTCATAATTCATCAAAAAATTTTTTCCTGAGACTATAATGTCCTTTATATATATATATATATATATATATATATATATATATATATTAAGGACATTATAGTCTGAAGAAAAAATTTTTTTTGATGAATGATGAATTTTTACATTTGATTTAATTTTTTCTTTTTTAATTATAATAATTAATATATATGATGTATGTATTAAAAGCAATTAAAAGCTTATCTAATTAAATAATGTCATAGTTTTATTGCATTTTTATTTTACTATTCAGAGCAGATGTTCATTAAAAAATAGATTATTCACATTCCTCAAGGAGTCCAGTATTTAACTAAGAAAACAAACTTTTGATAGAAAATTTAATTTCTCAGAATTACATGAAAGGGTGGTAACAAATGTAGAAAAATATTTTACCAAGATTTTGTGAAAATAATAATTTAAAAAATAATTTAATTCATTTTTAAATAAGTTCTGAAAATTTCATTAAAATCTAACAATTATTTGATTTTTGCAAGAATTTCTAAATGAATGTGTTTTTTACCGGAAAAAAATCTGAGTTTTGCAATCTTATATTATCCAAAGTAAACTCTGGTAAAAATTTGGTTACCTGCTGACAAAAAAAAAAAAGCAAATATTTTACAAAAATTTTAAACTTGTTAGAAAGGAATAAAAAATTTTTCCTCCTAATAAAAACATAAACATGTTTATGATAAAACTTTGTTTTTAAATTTGGGACCTTTTTCTTCATGCTATGCTGTTTTTTTTGTTTTTGTTTTCAGCGAATTAGTGGATGTCATCATCATTCTTGTTTAACATCTGTTTCCATTTTAGTATGGGTTGGATGGGGGGGGGGTTCCTGATGATTCTTTTCCAGGCTGCTCGCTTTTGTGTCTAACCCCGGCTGTAATTTCAATTTTCTTAAATCATCATTGATAATCTGGGTCCATATTTTATATTGTCTACCCATCCCTTTTTGGCCATCAACTTCAATTAACCTACAATTGCTGACTGGGGTTTCAGTATCCATTCCCTCAAGTTTTGCTTGACGCTTAGCATCTTTTATATTGTCAACACCCAGCCTATTTCTTAACTGTTCTGATGATTTTCTATCCCTAAGATTGACATTGCACATTCACCATAACCATTCTGCTAATGTCAGCTTCCTTAAACAGTCAGGTTTCACTACCATATAGCATAACCCTTTCTTATGCAAGAGGTACCTAGTATAAAACCAAAACATCAACCTGAAAATGTTGTTAAATAATTTTATCTGAGGAAAACTTTCATATGGATCTCATGAATAGTGCCAAACCCATTCAGAAATATTTAAACACTCATCTGTATACAACACCTTTCTAAGATCAAAAAAGATCTAAAAAAGAACTTTGAAGGTCATGGCAAAAATCATTCTTTTAACATTGTGGACTGGTGCTACAGAATCACATATAACTGTACCAAATAAGAGAAACTACATCACTTGAGGACTACCAACAGGAGCAACAACTAAAATCAATAGCATATGTAACTCAAAAAAGAAAATAATGACATAATCAAGATGTTAACATTCCACACTACTTCAAATAGAATGTTCAGAAGGAAACCTCCATCAATACTGAAAAGAGTGATAAAGACTTTCCAAAAAAAAAGTATTTTAAGAGAAAAATTCAGGATATAGAATTAGTTAATACTAAACACTTTAAATATCTTGGCACATACATCAGCTACAACATTAAATATCGGAGAAAAAGAATAGAACAAAAATAAGGCTGTGACAGAAATAGTTTCAGCCAACACCGTAAATTGCAACAAAACCAAAGCATCAACCTGAAAATTTGACTTATGCTCTGAAATAGCCTTGTCAGATAGAGACTTTTATATGGATATCATGTATGGCATTAAACCCATTCAGAAATATCTAAACTGTCAGCTGTATACAACTGCTTCCTAAGATCAATGATAAAAAAAAAGACTTTGGTCAAGTAAAGCCTGTGGGTTTTGGCAAAGATCATTCTTCTTCAAACATTGTGGACTGGTGCTACAGAATCACATATAACTGTACCAAATAAGAGAAACTACATCACTTGAGGACTACCAACAGGAGCAACAACTAAAATCAATAGCATATGTAACTCAAAAAAGAAAATAATGACATAATCAAGATGTTAACATTCCACACTACTTCAAATAGAATGTTCAGAAGGAAACCTCCATCAATACTGAAAAGAGTGATAACAGCTAATGGACATAAAAAAAACTATTTTCTGAAAAATTATTTCAAAAGAAAGATTTTATGAATTTTAACTGAAAGCAGTACCAAAAGCTTGGTCAATTGATGTCAAATGTTTCATTTTCCTATTAACATTAACTTGCACTCACTTCTCACTGGATATTTTAACAAATGTTTTTGCAATAATCATGTCACAATGTTTAATGAAGATGAAACTAGTGTGTGAACATTTGAAAAGGCTACTTTGCCATAATTACTTTATCTGTTCTGGTAACAGCATAAAAATATGCCATCCAACTAAACTGTCAGGTTGAACAGCACTTGTAAGAAATTTGCTTTAGTTATTTTTAAGTAATGATACTTTCTTATAAATTAATAGATCATTCTAACACACATATATATATATATATATATATATATATATATATATGTGTGTGTGTGTGTGTGTCGTTGAAATAATTCATTTCCAATTAAAAAATATTCAAAAGTACTACAATATAATTGTATTGAACATTTTTTAATACAACTGTGTGTGTACTGGTCTAATTTAATTATGACCAAAAACTAAGTAATTAATATATATATATATATATATATATATATATATATATATATATATATATATGTCAGATTAAATAAATTGCAAACATTATGTCTGCTTATTTTAATAAGATCCGTTCATACTAAAAGATAATCTTTTGCGTATTATAATTGAAAGTTCAACCTCCTTCCAAAATCATTTTAAAAAATGTGTTTCTGAAAATTATTGCAAATTTTCTTCTTGCTTCAAATATAACGGTTGACAAATTGCTTAGCGTTCATTAGAACGTGAAAATTATCCAAAATGGAATTTTTTTTATATGTTGTAAAGTCATGGTCATGCATGTGTTAAAGCATGAAATAACTGTTCTTTTTACAAACATTTTAGAACATTACTACAGTATTCATAGCTGATTCTATTAATTGACAGCTTAATTTTTTTAATGAATATTGCCTCAAGAATCTGTAGTTTGCTTTTGTTATTTTCTTGGTGTGGGATACTTGTTATTGATCATTATTTTTTATATTGTGAATGTAGACAGGAATGTTGTTGTAGATGTCTAGAAATGGATGAATGGTCAGACATGTGTAATGAAAGATGTCTTTTTAATGTAGTTGATGTAAATCTAACATATACATTTGTTTTTTGTCGGAGATACTTTCTCCCAAGGAACATTTGAATTGATATATAATGTTGGTTTTATGTAACACATCAGTTGGTGGGGAGGAGTTATTACAAATAATTGAATTAGTAGTATTGTTTTTTTTTTATAATATATTAATTTTAAAATTATAATATAAAGGGAAACTAGAATATATTTAATAGAAAAAATGCATTCACAATGATCAAGTGAGTAAATTATTCATGTCTTCTGCAAGACATTTCATCAAAATATCACTTCACTAAAATCTATTAATCAGTTTACAGTTTATTTTCATTGCTGGTATTTTTTGGCTTTCCCAAAAGCTAAAATTAAGGTTTCAGCACCATGGATGAGATTAAGAAGAATCAAAGTCAGCTGATAGTAATCCCAAAAGAGAATTTATCAGACTGTTTTTAAAAAGTTGAATGCATGCTGGGAAAAGTGCCTAAGACCCCAAGGAGAGTAATTTAAAAAAGAAAAAAGACACTATTGCCAGAGGTGGACTATGTAATGGTTGGATATGGAGGAGAAGCCAAAACATCAACTGTGCTATCATTTCTAGTAGGTTTTGATTAATAGTGTCTGGATACACAATTTCAAACTGGTCAAAAAAATCTTTCTCCTAGCATGACCTATTTTAAAGAAAGTGACCTTAGTTTTCTTTCATGCTGTTGGGGCGCTCTCCACCTTTCCACGGAAATGGATAATTCGAATCACTATATAAAATAGTAGTGATTATACCTCGAGGAGGGAAGTCGAGTGAGCGAGTCAGTCAGGTATTTTTGGTATTGCACCGGAAGTGTTTTACTAGTCAATCTATCACGTCTCTACGACGATACTGTATACTAATTACCTTGTTCTGTATTCTACTAATCCTCACCTCTTGTAAATACTTCTCTTTTCCTGTCAATACACCAACTTTTATCCTATTACGTTGTTTTGTATTATTGCACATAATTCTGTTACCCGACGTAACACATGCTTATGCCCATATCATGTTGTAACATTGGTTCCCACATGATCATCAAAATCAAGCCTGGTCAGTACCTAGGCTATTATTCTCAAAATTAAGGTTTTTTTTATAGATCATCCTTTCCATACCAAAATTTTTTCCAGTCAAGATTAAATTGAAGTATTGTTTCATTGGTTCTTTGAATGGAGAATTCATTTGAAAAGGAGTTTCCAACTTTACTCCCAAGGTGGAATAAATCTACAGAATCTGCAAGGAGACAATATTTTGATGGAATATATTTTCTCCTACTGATTTTCAATTTCTTTTGTTTAAGTAAATTGGCAGTTTTACATCAAACACAAAGAAAAGAGTGAACCACTGCGTAATAGCAATCCTTCCACATGGCAGATCTTATGGCCACATCACACTGAAATGCCTGTTTCTGTATGATCATTTAAGTTAATCAACATCAAGCTTGGTCAGTACCTAAATGGGTGACTGATCAGAACTGGTGTAGCTTGTTAGAACATTGAGCCTTATGGCTACATGTTGAAATACTGGTTCCTGTATAATTAACAAAGTTAAGCAATGTTGAGCCTGATCAGTACTGGTGGAACCAGGAAATGTAACTTGTCAGAACATTGAGCATTATGGCCACATGTGGAATTACCAGTTCTCGTACAATTAACAAAGTTAAGCAATGTTGTCCTAGCCAGTACCGAGATGGGTGACCGCTTGAGAATACTAGGTGAGGTAAGCTTGGATATGCGGTTGGGTAATGAATAATGGTTCAGAATTGTTAATCAGAGAGCTGATTCTCAATTCCAGTTGGATTCGTTATATTCTTATGATGCACAAATACTCTTAGGAAAGGTTTTGAATACACCACTTCTTCCTCCAGATATGGGGTAATTAGTAAGACTTGTATCACTGAACTATTATTATCTTGAAATAATTCTTACAATCTTAAAGTATTTTCTGGCTTTAAATAATTTGTAATGGGTTGATAAGCCATAGAAAATGATTGAATCAATAAATCAATCACTATATGGAATGCTGGACAATTTCCTTAGAGATGAAAAACAGATTTGAAGTGACAGAAATGTAGTTCTACAGAAAGATTCTGAGAATAACATTAGCAGTTAAAATTTCTAGAATATATTCTGAAGAAGCATGGCTTGAAGAATTTAACACCAAAAGAACATAGTGAAAGAAAGAGAGGTAGAAAAATGGCCGACAGTCAAACATTGCATTCAACCACAAGGAACAGAAAGTTGTCAAGAGCTATGATCACTCAAACATTCTTTTTAAAAAATCTTTTCACCCCAACCAAGGAAATAAAGCTGCTAACATGGAGGGGGTTTACTAAGTGTGAAAGATTATAAGATTGTTGATTGGTGGTTTATGTTCAACTTCGACGGGTCATTTATTGCCAACTAAATTTTATTTATTTATTGCTGGTAATACCTTTTTCTTTTAAAAATTTATTGTTGTTTTTATATAAGTTTTGTGTCTAGTAATACTTTTTCTTTTCAAGTATCAAGATTCATTGGGATTTGTTTTTATGGGCAGGATCCCCAAGTCCTACCCTGTTATTTAACCCATAACTGGAGAGAAGAGACGGATTAATACCTTTCCCAAGGGTACTAGTGCTTAAGTGAATGCAGGGTATTCAACTGGAATTCAAACTTGGCTCACCGATTTCTCTTTCCGAGCCGATATCCACAGCACCACAACGCACAGCACCTGGTATTCCCAAGCGGTCATCCATCCAAGTACTGACCAGGCTCAACATTGCTTAACTTCGGTGATCGAGCGAGAATCGGTGTATTCAATGTGATATGGCCGTAAGCAAAACATTATCAATGAGTGAGAACAATAAAAGAAGAATAATTAAAAAGACAGAAGATAAAGATTGACATTGTATTTAAATTTTCAAAGATCAAAGTTAACTGGAAAGCAAGAGAAAAGAATATTATTTATATAAGATATTATATATATATATATCTTTAGGCATTTCTTCTTTTACTTTTTTCAGTAATATAATTTTTGTTCAATACTCTTTTTGGATGAGAGTTCTATGTTTTGGCAAGTTGTGCATTAGTTCCATAAACGGTTTTTATTTTTCTTTATATTTATATCAATATATATATCAATATCAATATTTATATCAATATATATATAGTACAATGAATAAATTCTTGCCTAAATTACACTAAAATGAAAATAACACTGACATTTCATTTTAACAGAATCTCCTGTAACTCTTCTGGATAGCCTCCTTGTTTAAATTGGTGAATACTACCAATAATTCTTGCCTTCAATTCATCTTTGCAGTTTTGTTGATCTATGGCTCATCTGCGCCTAACACATTAATCAAGGGTTACAGTCTGGGGAGTTAGATGGCCAGATGTAAGGGGTGATGTTACAGAAATATTCTGACAGCCATAACTGGTTGTCCTGCTTGTTTGGCATCATACAGAGTAATGTTTTTAAGCATAGGATCTGCTAGCAGCCACTCTCTTGAGCCAGGAGAGCACTACCTCTTGAAGTCACTTGATGTAAGCCTCTGTATTAAGTTGGAGGCCTCATGGGAAGGTGAATGGAGACATAATGTTGCCATCACTACAGATCACATCAAGCATCTTCATAATCATTATTAGACACATCCAGCTCTTTCCAAATTCTCTTCAGATTGACACCCAAATGCTCTGAAATTTTGTATTGTATTATTGTATTGTATTATTGTAGTGAATTGCATCATGATGCTCTTTGTCTCATAGACAGTGTCCAACTGACCCCGCTATACAGTGCAGCTGATAGAATGTAAAACAAACAATATGCATGCACAAAATTAAAAATATAAAATGGCGACAATTTACCCATCGCACTGTGTGTGTGTGTGTGTGTGTGTGCAGTGAGATGTGTATACACACACACACACACACCCACATTCATATTTGTGAGGATGTACTTGTCTTTCTCTTTCATCAATCATGTTTCGGCTTTGTAAAATATTTGTGTGGGCTTTCATTAGGATAACTAAGAGGCTTGTGCTTATAGAAATTTAAGATAAGGTATAGCGTGGCATTCATGAAATCAAGGATATACCTACTTTGGTTAACTGAGATGTTAGAATGGTTGTAAGGTTGTGAAGTTATCAATATTCTGTTGGTTTTCTGTAAGCTCATGAGGTCATGATTTTTTTTTTATCTACTGCTAAGAAGGTTGGGTCACTATGTCGATCCAGGATGTTTTTTCCGCCTGAATCCATCCTGCATATATACAAGTCAACCATCCATCCGTGCATGGAGTACTGCTGCCATTTATGGTCAGGCGCCCCTGTTGTTCTCCTCAGTGTTCTGGACAGGCTCCAAAGGAGAGTCTGTAATGTGATAGGTACTGATCTGGTGGCTCGACTGCAGCCACTTCCCCACCGTCGAAATGTGGCCTCCCTTTGTCTGTTCTATAAATATTTTCATGGCTTCTGCTCCAACGAACTTAAGTCACTGGTGCCTCCTCAACAGGTGTTCACTCGTGCAACCAGACTGGCAACTGGGTCCCACCCATTCACAGTCAGGTTAGCCAAATGCAGACAACATTCTACTCCTGCAGCTTCTCTCGCACTTCCCGCCTGTGGAACTCACTCCCATATTCTTGCTTTCCTGACGACTGCAACCTCCAGAAATTTAAATGCAATGTCAATACTCATCTGTTAACCACTGGACTCTAGCTCTCTCCCCACCCCTGTATATCCTTCCCTTTCTCTCCACCTATGTATCTGTCATCGCACCTGCATTCTCAGCTTTCTATTGCTCCTTTCTAACTAGTTTGTACTCCTCACTCTTTTCGAATAAATCTTTTTACAGTTATGTAGCCCCTGCTCATCAGTGACATTTTTGCTTTGCTCGGGGTGAAATGATTTAAAAAAACAAAAAAATGTGGTTTTCTTATATTTTATTGACATCTTTGACATAAGTAGCAGGCTCCATTTTATGCAAAAACAAAAATACTTATCATGGTGAATCCCTAATGAAGAAATGAACTAATTCTGCTATGGTTGAAGCTTCACCCAAGCAAGGCAATACAGCCACTAAGATGCAAGGGATTACTGAATGAAAAAATAAGCAAAAAACGATAAGAGAGAACAAAATAAAACAAAATGAGTTAAGGATGCAAAAGATAATGATCAGCATCGCATTTAAATTCATGAAGAACAAAGTTGACTGACTGGGCAGAAGATTATCCTGCAGTAGGTTGCCATTGCTTTCTGCAGTAGTCTGGTTGCCATCCAAGGATGTAGAACCCAATCTGTTCTATTATTTAACCCATAACTGGAGGGAAGAGATGACTTAATACCTTTCCCAAGAGCATTCCCTTATGCACAAATGCCCTTGGGAAAGGTATTAGTACCTTTCTAGTACCAATCTAGTACAGTGCTTAAATTCTTAATGTCTAGGTACCAAAGAGGAATGCCCAGAACAAGTATAACCAAAAGGATAAAAATGGCACAGAGATGCTACATTACTGTGGTGGGAAAGTGACTGAATGCCTAAAGAAAAACTTTCTTGACAGCATTTGATGTTTGTGATTGGCAAGAGTTTAGAGGAATTAAGACAAAACAAGTATTCTAAAAAGTCCTTTGCATGTGTAAAATTTTAAAGTTTTTCATTCTGAAATATAGAAGCATTATGAATCATTGATACATACTAGTGTGCAATTGCCATCAAAAATGGCGGCAATTGTTATAGAGCTTTAATAGTTAAATACAATTAAACAAAAGTCTTGAAACAATGTATTGAGATTCAATAAAACAGAGATAAAGAATTTCCAACCAAAATAGAGGCTAATGAACCATTTAATTAATCTGATCCCTTTATATTTTTTCGATGTTCAATAGAATCAATGGTTCATTGATTATTCCAGTTATCATTTAAATCTGATTTTGATCAAGATCTTTTTATGTTATAAATTTCCATCATAATATTTTTTGTTACATTCGTTGCTAAAGAGCTCTTTTTGAATTTATGCAGTATGCAATGTCTGATACGGGTTTGATCTAAACCATTCCCCTGTTTGATAATCTGCAAAGAAAAGAAGACATTAGAATGTAAATAAATAATGTTTATTTGACTGTAATTAATGAAAAAGTATCATTAAAGTGATCATGATGGAAAAATGTAAAAGGACTTTCTTTCCAATCTGATATGTTTAATATAATTGTATTGCTAATGATTTTTGCAATAGATATAAAATATTGCAACAAGTCAGGAATAATGGTTTGCATTCCCAAGAGAATTGAATGATTACATGTACAAATATGATGAATAAAGAATACAGTAAGTGTATACAGATCTTTTACACCTGCTGACCATGTAGACAAGCAACCAACATTGAAATTAAAAGATAAATCTTATTAATACTTTTCAACCTTGACAGTCAGTTTTTCTTTTCTCTTCACTTTCATTCTTTCTTTCTCTTCCTCTGTTTACAATTTTTTGTGAGGTTAGGAATACTATCATCCAAATACATGGACACACAGGGAACTGGGAATGGATACTCAGATCTAAAAATATAACATTCTAGACTTTATTAAGATGTTACGATATTTTTAAAGAAATGATGACCAAGTAGTTATTTCTGTAAATGTTCGTTTTAGGTGCCGATGGCTTTTTTCCCCCTTCAAATTTATCCAAAATAGCATTATTTCTGTGCAAATGTATATGCTGAACTCAAATCAACAATTAGTTATTGAAGAAACTTACCTTTTTTGCTTTGAAAGTCCATAAAAAAACGAACTATATCTCGCACTTTTTCTTTCCCGTAACTCTCATGAAGTCATGTAATTAAATGCAGAACGACATTCTACGTAGGCAGAAATTTTCTGTCGAATTTTGGTCGTTTTTCTTCCTTTACTGAAACTTCCGGCAATGAACTTCCTGTTATGAAAGTAACAAGCGTAGAAATACAATAGCGCATTACTTTCATTACCGAAAGTACATCGTCGGAAGTATCAGTAAATGAAGAAAAATCGAGCAAAAATCTGCCAAAATTCATTGCATTATGCAGAACGTCATTCTGCAGTTAATTACATGACTTTGTGAGAGTTACGAGAGAGAAAAAGTGCAAGATATAGTTTGTTTTTTTATGGACATTTAGATAAAAAAAAGGTAAGTTTCTTCAATAACTAACAGTTGATTTGAATTCAGCATATACATTTACACAAATATAATGCTATTTTGGATAAATTTGAAGGGGAAAAGCGTCGGGACTTACAACAAAAATTTACCGTTATTTCTTGGTATAATGATTGGTGAATGTGTTGCCTGTGTGGTGATACCAACCAAGCATAGTGAGGGACCGGATGTTTGCACCCTCACAACCAAAAAGCAAATGACCAAAACTCGACGGTGCGCAGCTGGCCTTGTGTAGATGTTCCTGTTGAAAAATAAAAATTAATTATATATTAAATTTCCAGTTCGAGAGCTTATTTTATTTATCAGCCAATGGGAAGCCCTGAATCAGATAGGGATATGAATTCCCAAATGGTCACCTGCGATCCAAAAAGTCGAAATAAAAAGCTGATACAGAAAGCATTGCCAGACAGACCGATGCAGACCAACACACAGACTGACCAGAGAGAGGAGTGTAATTACTAGCCCCCTTGACTGAAGTTAAGTAGCTTACTATGTTTGCCTCCCTTACCTCTTTACCTTCTTCCCTGTCTCAAAACTACTTACTGACCTAAGGAGCGAATACATCAAAGATATTTCCTCCCAGCCAACGCACCCACAATTTAAGTATCGGATTCTCCTTGTCAGCCTTCTATTGCCAAAAAGAACGAACACCCACATTGCCACTAAACCTGTACAGCATAGTAGAAGAGAAAATTGAAACTATGCCATACACACACATACACATAATATGAGAAAATTACATAAATTTTGACAATAACACACTCATTGTATTAATTGCTTATTCTAATGAGTCTAACCATAATTTTGATTTAAAAGCAGCTACTTCAATTAAAAAAAATAAAGCAATTTACTAAGATGAAAACATATAGAAAGTGCTTTAATCGCTATATCATCCACAAAGTCTTAATATAGATGCTCAGCAACCTTAACATATTTGAAAAAGGCATTAGAATAATCAATAACCTATACTAGCAGCAAACTACCTGCATAAAGACAGGAAGTAAGTTCAGCAGATATACAAAAATGAAAGGTGTGTAAGACAAGGATGTGTCTTCTCACCAGATCTATTCAACCTATACAGCAAGGCAATTCTGAGAGATCTAGAAGTTCTGTCAGGATTTGTTAGTGGCAGTTACAGTCTTAACATTATAAGATATGCAGATGACACAGTGCTGATAGCAGAAATGAAAAAGAAACTACAAGATCTCCAACAGAAGGTAGCTAAAGAAAGTGGAAAGAAAGGACTAAACATAAACTACAAAAAAACTGAATGCATGGTCATCATCAAAAAGAGGAGCCCAAAATGTCAATTACAGGTCAGGGATACTAAAATAAAGCAGGTGCAGAAATTTAAATAGCTGAGAAGTGTATTAACAGAGAATGGAAAGTGTGACACTGAGATCCAAAGGTATATTGGCATGGTCAAAAATGCATTCCGTGCAAAAAAAATTTTGGTCAAAAATGCATTCCAAAAGCTAAATCGAGTATTGAAAGAAAAAAAAATTTATTGGAAACAAAGAAATGGATTTTTATGTGATGTCTGCCTTCAGTATGGCAGTGAATGCAGGACAATTTCCTCAACGCTGAAAGAAAGATTTAAAGCAACTGAAATGTGGTTCCACCAAAGGATGCTTAGGATACTATGGACCGAACATATTAGCAATGATGAGGTTTTGGAAAGGTTGGAAATATAAAGGAGACTGATATTTAACATCAGGAAAAGACAGCTGAAGTTTCTGGAACATGTAATAAGAAAGAAGGGCTTAGAGAATCTGATACTCACAGAACAGATAAAGGGAAAGAGAGATAGAGGAAAGCAATGCGTGACATATTTGTTGGGCTTCAGCAAATGCATGGCAGAGCAGGGTTTGGGAGGGGTAATAAGAGAAAGGGTGTTAAGAGCTACAAAGGATAGTGTAGGGAGACAATAGTTATCTTCCCTTAAGGGGAACAACAGTTGTCTTCCCTTTTGAGGAACTCATTTTTATCTGGAGTCAGTTCCCTTCCCGGCTGGAGTGGGATAGCCACGAGGAACATTTGTTGGCTTAACGATATGTAATTCCTTGCCACACTTGCTAAAAACATTCTCCTCCATTTGAACAACTTGAGTATTCTTCTTGTTTGGGACTTACACATTCGTAATGTATTGTTACTTGTTTGTATTTTATTAAATGCCTATTTGTTATTGCCATGAACTTGTCCTTTTTTTACTACACATGCTACAGCAGCATGTTAATATTTATTGTTTAAAAGTTTATATTTGTATCACGTAACTGGTAATATCACCAGTTCGCAACCTAATACTAATAATAGGAAGATGTGGAAGGCCATTACTGCCTATGTCCTGAAGGCATATTGCACATAGAAGAAGAATCCACAGTAAATTTACATCTAGCTTTTTACTACATTTCACCTTTCTTGGTAGATGTTGTTGTTACAATCTTTGATATTTAATAACAAAAGTGATAAAACAAAATTGGCTAAACTTGTTTGAGGAAAAGAACAAAGAATAATTATAAAATTTCAGATACCTCTCTTTCATATAAATGTAAACACGAATTTTAGTTCAATGAAGTCCTAAAGGCAAAAATGCATCACACAAACTTTTTTCCGCTATGTATATTGATATATATAAATAGAAAACAAAAACTGCTTTGGTGACTGTCATTTTCATACCTCAATTAGTCTTAACCATTTGAATCCTGACCCCTGATGAATATGAGTCTCCCTGCTGTATATGACTCTCACCAGTATACTGGCCACTCAGGTTCAAAGGTTAAAACATGAATTTAGTAGTCTCCGTGCAATGCTGATTCCGATGTTTTCAGTGTTAATATCTGTATATACATATCAGTCAGTCAGTTAAGGGCCATATGTGATACACGCTTAGGCGATCATGTCTCAAAAGAGACACGACTGACTGGGCAAAAGATTATCCCGTAGTAGGTTGCCATTGCTTTCTGTGGTAGACTGGTTGCCGACCAAGGCTATAGAACCCAATCTGTTCTGTTATTTAACCCATAACTGGAAGGAATAGATGGATTAATACCTTTCCCAAGGGTATTTGCGCATAAGTGAATGCAATGAATTCAGCTGGAATTCGAACTCGGCTCCCCAATTTCTCGTTCCGAGCTGATATCCAATGCACTACAATGCACATATGTGATTAAATATGGAACAAATAGAAAAATCTTTATAAATTTGACTTGCCTAGATTTAGTTTTATGTAAAATACTTTTTGGGATGTTGATGAATGTAAAAATATCACTAAACCTGTCAAATTCTAAATATTTTCCTACTTCCACCATATTTAATATTTAATTATCTTGTCAGACTTAATCCATATTTTCAACTTAGATATATATCCATGTGCAAATTAATTGAAACAATTGCTTTAGTTACTTTACTTTCACCATACGGTCAGTTTTAGCTTCAAGATGGCAGTGAATGTTGGACAATATCAACAAAGATGAGGGGAAAACTTGAAGCAGCTAAAATGTGGTTCTACCGAAAGATACTGCAGATATCGTGGACTGAGCATGTGAGCAATGACAAGGTTTAGAAAGAATGGAAATGAAAAGGAGATTAATATTGAGCATCAGGAAGAGACAACTGAAGTTCCTGGAACATGCAATGAGAAAGGAGTGCTTGGAGAACGTGATACTAACAAGCCAGATAGAGGAAAAAAGAGACAGAGGAAATCAGCGGATAACATATTTGAAGGGCCTGAGCAGGTGGATGACAGAACGGGGGCTAAGAGATGTTACAGGAGAAAATGTGCTAAGAGCCACCAGGGATAGGGAAATGTGGAAAGTCATGATCGCCTACGTCCTGAAAGGACAAGGTACATATAAGAAGAAGAGTGACACTATTGTCTTGACTGTCGATTAGTTATTTTACAGCTATTGTTTGTGATGGTAAGCGTGTGAAACACAAACACACTGGCAAGCCTTACTGAGAGATTAGGAATATTGTTGATGTTAGTCTTTCAACTGTCAGTCGTGTCATCAAGGCACCGAAAAAATCTGGATTCATCAGTCCAAAACACAAAGGAAAATGTGGTCGAAGAGAAAAGCAAAGCCAAGAGGCAACACATACAGGATTAAGGAAAGTGTGAAAGATCCTGCGAAGACATTTGGTTTTTTTTTCAATTAATTTGCACATGTGTGTGTGTGTATATATATATATATATATATATTTAGTATATCGAGGCAGCAAGTAATTTTCCAGACATATGCTATTAAATATAAGAGACAATGAATGTCTATTATGTTTAATCATGAGCTCGTTCATGATTAAACATAATAGACATTCATTGTCTCTTATATTTAATAGCATATGTCTGGAAAATATATATATATATATACATACACACACACACACACACACACAAAAACCTTTTCAAAATCTGGTCTTTGTTTTTGAATAACCCTATAGATAGATAGATAGGGTTATTCAAAAACAAAGACCAGATTTTGAAAAATTAAGAAAAGCAGAAGTTAAGAGACAGGTGCTCATTTGACATATTATGTTATTTCCATGGAAAGTGTTCATTAGTTCCACCAGTTCTAACCTTTACAGCTAAGAGCTCTTGTCCTGCACACTGAAGTGAACCACCTTCATTCTCTTTATATTCAATTGGTGAGATATAAGGGCCACTGGAGCAATATATTCCCACGAACCATTGCTTTATGAAACCAGATTCCCTTGTTGTCTAGAGTTAACCCTTACCTTGCTTTCATATCCCTATAAACAGTGCCTTTTAGTCTGTAATCCTTTACCTTGAGTGTCTCTTGGGCCTTGTGAAATACAACTAAAGGGACACCATGAAATTATTAAAATAAACTCTAGAGAGGAAGGTATTTCTTATTAGATTGAGAACAAGTGCTTCATTGTAAAGTTTGATGACAAGCAATTAAAAGTGCTCCTATGTATTTTGATTTGATCCCAAGTCACCTTAGCTGCCTCATCTGTCAAACTAAAAAAAAAAAGACCATTCCAGCTCTTAGCCATAATGCTCTTCCACTACTCTTGCTTATAAACAGGGATGCAATTATTATTATTATTATTATGTCATTTTTCATCATATTTCGATTTCTGCATTGGTCTCACTACCAACCAAGTCTGCGGGGAGACCTAAGGCAGGTAGTGGCGTGTTGTTATGACTCCATTTCATGTTTTTCTATCTTCCCTATCATCCCCAGCATTACATAGATAAAGTTTTCCTTAGTGTGTGGGCTGTACTTAATAAGACAATTTTTTGTATATCTCTTAAGCTGGGGTTTCCAGGGATTCTTTCAATGTGTTGTTTTGTTCCATTTTTTATCATTCCAAGTGCACCTACTATCACTGGCACAACTCTTGTTTTCAATTTCCACATTTTTTCTATTTCAATTTCCAGGTCTTTATATTTTATTATTATTATTATTCTTGACATGAAGGCTGATTGACCATCTAGCTCCTTTTAATTGTTGATATTTTCTTTTTAGGTCAGAATACATTTACAGGGTCGCACTCAATGTCACCTATTATTGCTGGAGATTGAACACTAGGATGTCTTTAAAAATCTCCAGTATATTTCTCATTATCCTAGGAGACAATATCTCCCAAACTCAAGAATAATTATCTCTAAACTCTTGGTAAAATGAGAACCTCCCAAATTGAAGAATAAGGTGAGCCATTATAAGTGTTCCTCAGAAGATCAAAAGGTAAAAGTCAAATTTGAGACAAACATAGAGAGGAAAACTAAAGATATTTTTATACTCTAATGAGAAATGGTGAAATATATAATGTTGTCACTAATATTCATAGTTCAGTCAACAATAAATAAGATGAGGCTGGTGTTGGTCTTTCAAGAATTGAACAGTAATGTGAGATATCACTTGATGGATGCCACAACATATATATATATATATATGTGGTAAGACCTTTCAAGATTAGAGAGAAACAATAGGGCTTTGACAGTTGTTAGCTTGGAATCAGCCTACCTACATCTTTGTGATTGAGAAACTTGAAATACTAGCTGGTAAATTGCAAAGAAAATGTACAGTTTGAATATTTTGGTGTTTGGATTGAAGTCAGTGCCACATATTCTTACAACTATCCAACATATTAGAATGTGTCAAATTTATCAACTTATTGATGAAGGCTCAAGCAGACCCCTCACTAAAGATGATAACCAAATCAAAGCATTGACTGAGAATAACCCACATTAGTTACACAATGCAAGAATTGGCAGAAGCACTAAATTTATCAAAATACATCATCCATGAGCATTTAGTGAAGCTTGGGTACTCCAGTTGCTGTGTTGTATGGGTATCACATCATCTGAGTGAAAAGAATATTTTAGATTGCATTTCTATCTGATTTGTTGTATAAATACAATGAAAATGTGCCCTTTTTTAAAAAGATTTTAACGGGTGATGAGAAATGGATTGTTTACAACAATGTTCAGTGAAAAAGATCCTGAGGTAAGCAACATGAGCCAACTTTAGCCACATCAAAAACAGGTCTTCATCCTAAGAGAGTCATCCTGTGCATCTAGTGGGATTGGAAAGGAATCCTGTACTCTGAGCTTCTGCCAAGTAACCAGTTAAAAAAAGTACTGCTTGCAACTGAATGAATTAAAGGCAGAAATTCAAGAAAAATACCCAGAACAGGCAAATAGGAAATGTGTTATTTTCTGTCAGGATAATGCCAGATCTCACATTTCTTTAGTGACCTGGCAAAAATTGTTGCAACTTGGCTGGGATATGTTGCCCCACCTGCCATTTTCACCAGACGTTGGTTTTGGTCCTTGCAAAATAATCTCAATAGTAAAATTTTAATTCTTTTGATTATATAAAAAAGCATTTTAATGAGTTCTTTGCTAAGAAACCACTGAAATTCTAGGAAGACGGAATCTTTAAGTTCAAAGAAAAATGGTGAAAGATTGTGCAACAAAATGGTTCATATTTAGTTGAATAAATGTTTAATGGCATAATTGTGTATTAATTTCTCTTTAAAATCAGCAGGAACTTTCTGGAAAACCCAATATTTAACTTCTCTCAGTTTGTTTATGGTTGCAATGATTTTTAGATCATAGACAAGTGGGAAATGATTCTTGAACATGTTGTGTAAACAGGGAGTTGGAGAAGCAAGTAAGAGTGATGCTACCAAACACATACACATACACACACAAACATTTATAGCTCTACTGACACTTATGTAGGTTCTAGCCTTTTGGTCTTATCTTCTTAGATTGTTTATTTTTGTGTAAGTTTTTTTTTTTTGTTATTAGTATCCCTCCATCTGTGAACGTTTTTTTATGTTCTTAAATTCATGTGGGTCGAGGAGGCAGAAACCTGGTCACACCAGTAGGAAAGTGATTCAATCAAGATGCCAGATCAGGACCAATAACATTACAGACTATGGTTTTTGTTGAGCATCTCTAGATATATTGCAAGAGCAACAGATTACATATGGAATTAATATTCAATGCACAGACAAATGGTAAGTTTATAAATTTGCAAGATTGTTTTGATAAAAGAGTTGTCTGGCACAACATGGTGAACTATTTTTCTAGCAAGTGATTCAATATAATCAATTCACTTCATGTCAGTGGAAAACATAAGCCCAAGGAGGCATAATGAGTTGCTCTCCTGGAGGTTAGCATCAGCCATGTTGAGGGAAGACAAAAATGGTCTTCTTTGATGATTAAAAGATATCAGTTTTATTTTGGAAAGGTTAAAATTTACAGGCCAAATCTTGTCTCAGTTAACAACTGATTGAAGGTGATGTAATGAATATGCATATACTTTGGTTCCCTTCTACAATGTGATTGGCTGGTGTCAGTTATAAATATAGACGAAGGTGAGGATGCAGAGAGGTCTATGTCCAAATGTCTATACAATTAGAGGTCTACCACTGGAGGTCTACCTCCATAGATCTACTTCTAGTGGTCTTCAACTATATGTCTACAGCTATTGACTACACCTACATATCAGAATACTGCATACATCGAGTACCATCGATTACGGCTACATACGAGATTGTCCTACCCGGTTACATTTGCCTAAACCACTTAACTACCTCAGATGATATATATATATATATATATCCCTTTCTGAGACATATCAGAAGGTCATTTTTGAGAGCAGCTGCCAATTGTATTTTGTTGAACCTATTGGATTTAGGATTTAAACAGAAGTAAATCTTTGTGTCATCTTCATAAGTACCTAGTTAGGAAGTGATGACACAAAAAGCCATATTTTTAATCTTAAAGAAAGTGATGTGATGTGAGATGTTTAACCAAAGCAATGAGTAAGAAAAGAAAATGAGAGATATTAAGTTATTATGCCTGGTAATACAGGTAGTATTAACAAGCAAACTGATTATATCACACCCAATCTCATTGCTAAGGTTGGGGTCTGGAGTCATTCCCCACCCAAATACACATGATTATTTTTAGTGTGCAAGTTCTTACTCACAGCCTCACCTAATTTAAAGTCTCTGCCTGCTCGACTAAAAACACTTGCCAAAGGTTCTGATTAACAATAGCCAGTTACATGAGCATTGTAACAACATTCCATTCATTGTCGAAACATGAGTGCAGAAAAATTTCTTTCAAATTCAGAAGTAGTTATATTAGGAGATATTGCACAAGCTGAAGTAGGTAAGCAAATAGATATTGCTTTAACTGTTTAAGGATCTTAATAGATACCGCTTTAATGGAAGAAAGGGCTTAATAGATGCCACTTTAATGGCCAAAGGGGCTTAACAGATACTGCATTAATGGCCAAAGGGGCTTAACAGATACTGCTTTGACGGACAAAAGGGCTTAATAAATACCCCTTTAACAGCCAGAAGGGATTAATAGTTATTGCTTTAACGAACAAATCGGCTTAATAGATACTGCTTTGACAACCAAATTGGCTTAATAGATACCATTAAAACAGACAAAAGAGCTTAATAGATACTGCTGTTATAGGCAGAAGGCACTTAAAATATACCATTTTAATGGATGATAGGGCTTATTAGATACTGCTTTAATGGCCAAAGGCTTAATAGATACCACTTTAATGGCTGAATCAGCTTTATAGATACTATTTTAATGGCCAAAAGGGTTTAATAGATAACACATTAATGGATGAATGGGTTTAATAGAAACTGCTTTAACAGCTGAACGGGCTTAATATTTGCAGCTTTAACGGATTAAAGGGCTTAATAGATCCGGCTTTAATAGCCAAGAGGTCTTAATAGATACCGCTTTAATGGACGAAAGGGCTTAATAGATATGGCTTTAACAACTAAAGGTGCTTAATAGATACTTCTTTGATGGACAAAAGGCCTTAATAGATCTCCCGCTTTGATGGCTAAAGAGGCTTAATAGATATCACTTTGACAGCCATATTGGCTTAATAGATACCGGTTTAATGGACTAAAGGTTTTTAATAGATACCGCTTGAATGGATTAAATGGTTTAATAGAAATCGCTTTGATGGACAAAAGGCCCTAATAGATACAGCTTTGACAGCTAAAGGGGGATAATAGATACTGCTTTAACTGATGAATTGGCTTAATAGACATCACTTTAATCTATGAATCGGCTTAATAGATACTGCTTTGAGAGCCAAACTGGCTTAATAGATACCAGTGTAATGGCTGAAGGGGCTTAATATATACCACCTTAATGGATGACAGGGCTTATTAGGTTCCACTTTAACAGCAAAGGGGGCTTAATAAATGCCGCTTTAATGGGTGAAAGGGCTTAATAGATACCACTGTAATGGTTGAAGGGGCTTAATAGAAATTACTTTTATGACCAAAAGGCCTGAATAGATACTGTTTTAACATACAAAAGGCTTAATAGATACTGCTTTATTGACCAAAAGAGTTTAATAGATACCACTTTAACTGACAAAAGGGCTTACTAGATACCTCTTTAATGAAACAAAGGGCTTACTAGATACCTCTTTAATGAAACAAAGGGCTTACTAGATACCTCTTTAATGAAACAAAGAGCTTAATAAATACTACTTTGACAGTTGAAGGGGCTTTATAAATACCGCTTTAATGACCAAAATGGCTTTATAGATATCGCTTTAACTGCTGAAGGGGCTGAATGGATACTGCTTTAACAGGTCATAATACATACTGCTTTAATGGGGCTTAATACATACTGCTTTAATGGGGCTTAATAGATGCTGATTTAACAGATGAAGGAGTTAATAGACATTGCCTCAGCTTAGACACAAACAGAAGAAAAGAAAAAATATATTTCATCATTGTTTAAAATACCCTTTTTCTTTTTGTATCTGTGAGTAAATTTCATTAGAAACATAAGAGTACTCAAAAGCTATGCAATATTATTCCTACAATATGGCAGTGAATGTTGGACATTTTCATCACAGATAAGGATGTGACTTTAGGCGATGGAGATATTGTTCTATAGAAGAATGACTAGAATAACATAGGTAGAAAATAGGAGCTCCAAGGAAGATGTTTAGAATCAGCAAAAGATGTTAGCAATTTCTTGCACATATGAGGAAAGATGGCTTAGAGAATTTGACTCTCATAGGACATATTGAAGGCAAGAGATTGATTGTTTTCTACAGATCATCGAACCATTGCAGATTATTTAAAGCCAGAAAATTATTTCAAAATGTGATAATTTTTCTTTTTTAGAGGTTTTTGATGATAATAGTTTACTAATTAACCCATAGCTGGGGAAATAAGTGGCTTCATACTTTTTCTCAAGGGTATTTGCACATGAGTAAATAGAACAAACACAACAGGAATTGGAACTCTGCTTTTTAATTAACAATTCCAAGCTATTATCTAATATACCATCTGCAGATCTAATCTTACAGCACTTGGTATGGCCAAGTGGTCACTTATCTAGATACTGACCTGGCTTGATATTGCTTAAGGGAGAGTGAAACAAGGAGTGGCATACTTCACAAGCTTGGTTACATAAGTTCATGGATGTGGACGGGATAGAAAAGAGACAAACATTGCTTAGAATTATAAAGGATAGGAAGTTTTGGAGGGCCTTGATTTCTAAATTAGTTACTTTGTAATCTCTTCATAATAATTTCTAAAATAATTTTTTTTTTGTTTGTGCATTTGTGTATGTGGCAAATAGGAATAGACTGTTTGCAAATCCTCACTCACACTGGAGAGCTGTAAAAAGAAACACCAAACTGCAAAATGCTATTTTTTCTCTGACAAATTCTCACTTCTTTGATATTAAAAAGAAATTATCTAATCTGTACGCATGTTTCAATATAGAGGAACAAGATACACATGGTTGTTAGACTGATAAGGTTTTATCAAGGATGATTCATGAAAAATAATTGAATCGAATACTGCTATGCAAGTTATGGCAATTGAATTCTATAACCAGAATGCTGCTGCTGCTGCTTCTAGGATGAGAAGTGAAGAAATATAGCTTTCTTGATAATTTGGGAAAACTGGTTAAGAAAATAAAGAATCATTCAAAGAATTTCAGGAATTTTTTATTTTTTTTTTTACCATTCTCCGACCACCACCCATCCAGAATTTAATAACAGATTGATTTTGTTAGAAGATGCAATTACTCATTGTCTGTGAAATCTGAGTTAGTGGCTATTTCTTGTTTTACTTGTTTGTGTTTTAAATTCCACTTGGCAAAATAACAGAATAATTTTTATAACTATTTACACTACTTACATTGTTCCGACTGTTGTCCTCATCTGTATTGTGATATTCACAATGTTTTGGTCTTTGTACGCTCCGGCCTTCTTCAGGTGATTAAAATTTCAAACTGAACCCTTTATTTTGATCAGCCTGAAGAAGGTTGGAGTGTACAATGGCTGAAGCATCATGAATATGGCAATACAGATAAGGAAAATAGTTTAAACAATGTATATCATTAAAATACCTCATCTCAAAAGTATAGACAAATTCTTATGACCTTTTCAGTTATGAGATATTTTAGTATTTACAATTTTGTAGGGAAGAACTACATTTGTTTAAATAATAAATGCTTTTTTTATTTTAACTATCTTCTAAGATTTTCAGTCTACTTAGTCTTGGAGAGAATAGAAGAACAGAAGAATTTTGTTTCAGAATACTCGAGTACATTAAAAACAATTGCCAGTAATCAGGTGTGTAATGATTGATTGATTGATTTGTTTTCTATGGCTTATCAACCTATTGCAGGTTATTTAAAGCCAGAAAATATTTTAAGATTTTGAGAATGTTTTTTGAGATAATAACTTTGGGATATATGTCTTACTAATTAACCTATGGCTGTGGGAGCAGAGTTGGATTCATACCTTTCCCATGAGTATTTGTGCATAAGTGATTATTTCAAACTCAACTGGAATTGAAACTCAGTTCTCTGATTAATAATTCTGAGCCATTGCATCACCTTATATCTAAGCTTACATCACCTGATATTCTAAAGTTGTCCCCCATCAAGGTACCAACTTGGCTCAATGTTGCTTAACTTTGGTGATTGAATAGGAACAGATATTCCAATGTGATGTAGCTGTAAACCTTTCATTTTCTTAGGAAAGAAACTATTTCTGTTGAAATAAATAATGAAATTTTTTTTATGTATACATTTTTTAGTCTATTTAGTCTTGGAGATAAGACAAAAACTAATGTCATGTTTCACTTTACTTGAGCATGTTAAAAACAAGTGCCAGTATTTGAGTGTGTAAGAAACGGGAAAGAAGGAATGACTGTGCTAAGACAAAATGCACATAACAATAAACACGCTTTTTGACAAACTGTAAACATAGTAGTTATTATTGTATAGAATCTATCTAATCTAAACTTATTTATAAATGGAACTTTATCTCTCTCTGTGTGTGCGCGTATCTGTTACCTATAGACTCCAAAACAGCTGAACCGATTTTCTTGAAAATTTACACAGTTGTACTATAAGCGTCTGCAAGTGTTCTTAGCTAGGTTTTGTGTCGAGGTACCCCTGATAAATATCGAAAATCGATAATCAAAAAAATCGGGTTATAGAAGGACTGGTCCAATTTTAATCAAATTTGATACACTCATAGACAAAGACATGAGAAATGATATTCAGAAGTTTCAAGGTTGCAGTTCTTACAATAGTGCAGAAAATCGATAATATATATATAAAAGGCAAGATGTTTGTGTGTGTGTCTGTTTATCTGCCTATATGTCTATTTTTTCAGCCCTTTTATTTTAGTTTTTGCTTTGGGTTTGGCTCTAAGTAGGTATAATTGTAGTTCTTAGTCTAAGCCGTGATACCATTAACTCAGAGGACTTATTTAGCCTTCAAAATTCAGTTTACAACGAAAAAAACTTATTTGATATCAATACCAGGAAATCAAAATTTGACTTACATCCATTCATTTTTCTTTCAGTCTATGGTTTTGCTTTAACTGGAAACAACTATTGCTTTTTAGTCTTTCGTGCCAAAGTCCAAAGAGTCTGAGCTTCAGGACCATGGATTAGTTTTAAAGCTTTTCTTTACACCCGAGCAACGCCAGGCTATCCTGCTAGTATCCTAATAAAATACAAAGATAGTTATACTGTAATAAAGTCTGTGGCAAGAATGTAGTCATTAGGTCATTACAAGTGAGGTTATTATTATATTTATGATATGGTTGACGTACAAATATAGTTTTAAAAATGTCAGTGGTAAGAAGCAAAATAACAAAAAATCTTGAAATAAAATCATTAAATGTAAAACTGCAGAAGTTGATTATGGATAGAGATTATGAAAATCAAAAAAGGGTATAACTTCAAATTTTTTTATTTTATTTATTTATTTTTTTTTATGCCTCCAAAGTGTTCATGTGTCTGTTATATAAATACGGCTAAGAGAAAAGTGTACAAGATATACAAGATTTCAAGTATTCAGCGATTTGACAAGATTATGAATTTCGCTGCAAACTGCGCCGAGGTTCCAAATGCACAAGGAATACTGGAGGGGTGTAGTGAGTTCTCAGCCAAGGCTGCAAGACGACAACCGAAAGGTTACTACGAAGGTATAGCAAAACTCATTCTGATCATTCAGATAAGAAAAGAACTCACAAACTTATTGGTGAGATCCAGGCCATGCTTGGGTATCAACCTGAGGTCAGTGCAGAGGATTCAAAAACAGTTGGATAAGTGCTAAAGGTGATTAGGAAGATATGGCAGCTTGGAAAACTCACTCTTATTGTTCTGATAAGAAAATAACTCCTGAATTTGTTGGTGATATCCAGGCCATGATTGACAATGATCCCTCCAAGTCAATCGGGTCCAAAGCCAAGGACACTAGAGTGTCTGAGTGATATTCAGTATTTCTTATACTATATAAGAAAGGGCATTTTGTTTTATCCCAAACCATGAAGGACAAGAAGAAAGACCACACTATGAAGCTTTTGAACAAACTTAAGCATCCATTCCAACCACACATGCTTTGGTTTTTCTCAAACAAAAAAAAAGATTCTACCAGGATAAGATGGTGAATACATGGATCAACTGTTTGTTTGCTGTTTCCCCAAAAGATATACTGAAAGTGATGAAAACCACATATCCAGTCAACATTCTGGTGTCTTGAGTGATCATTAGTGATGGTGATGTTATGCTTCTATTCATCTTTCTACACTGCTTCAGACTCAGAATGAAAGCCTACATCAAATGCCTTGAAAAGGTAGTGCTGTCCTGGGTCAAGAGGGTGACTGCTGGAAGACCATATATCTGGCAACAGGACTCTGCACTATACCACACAAGCAGAACCCAGTGATGGCTGTCAAACAATTTGTGCAACTACATCATCCGTTACATCTAACCACCTGACACCCCACACTGCAAACCCGTTGATTATTATGTGTGAGACATAGTTAAGCAAGAGATCAACAAAACTCCTTGTAAAATCAAAGATGAACTGGAAGCAAAGAATATGGCAGCATTCACCAACTTAAACAAGGAGTCTATACAGAAGAGTTGCAGAAGATTCCAAAATTGTCTGGAGGCCATGACTGAAGCCAGTGGCAAGTATATTGAATAAATTTACTCCATAGTATTTGAAAATATTTTTGTGTAATTTTAGTAAATGTATCTGTTAAAGTGAGATGTCAGTGTCATTTTCATTTTTGTGTAGTTTAGACGATTTATCCATTGCACTCTGTACATGATACCCCTTTTCATTATAATAAAGACTGTTGTGCATATATATAACTTGCCCTGACGATCAGTTAGGTGAAACCTAGGTAGGTCCATTGGCTCTAGGTTAGGTTCATACTTATTTGTTTGCTCTGCTATTGTATTGAGCGTTTTAAGTGTTAGGGTTCTCATCTCCGGGTTTTTTTCTTTTGACGAGTACTTTGACTAATGTTCAAGTACTTAGTTCGTTTCTTTTTTTGTTTCCATTTTTTTTCCCCTCCAAGTTTATACTCGGTGGGTTTTTCAAGATGGCTTTAAAAATAATGGAGAGAGAAACAACAGAGAAACAATAGTGAGCCAGCGTCAGCTCAGTTCATTTTTTTTTTTACTATCAGTCATGAAAGCTCTTGCTGTGTGTTTGCTCTTTAACAGTGCCCCCCTTTTTTTTACAATAATTATGGCGTCGAGTAATGAAGAAAAAAGTAAATATATAACTACTATATTATTTATTTGTTTTGATATATATATATATATATATATATATATATATAATAATCCTCTCAAATATTTAGCTGTCAGGGGTGCACTCATACTTAGATATTTTATAAGACTTAAATAAATATTTTATAGATCATAGAATGAAGTTATTTAACAATCATTAAGTTTTTCATTGATCTTTATGATAAAATTTATTATTTTATAGATAATTATAAATTTGATAAGTTTTTACAAATCACAATTGGGTATTTTATTCGCCTTAAGTATTTTATAGGTCATATGACTGTATTTTTATTTATGATATAATTATTTTATAATCAGTCTCACTTGTAAAATTGTTGTTTTAAATACTCTTCAGAGAGACAATTTTTGTTTTTTCACTAATGAATCACCGCCCCCAACTTCTATACTACCAAATGTTAAAACATTTTAGTTTGGTGACTAATAAAAGGCTGACCAATGAGAAAGAGAATGACTGCTTAACATCTCATTCCTTAATGTTCACTCAAAATCTAGGCTTGTGCTTTCAATTATGGCAATGCCTTTTATTTCCGATAGGAAAAGATCAGGAACCTAATATTAAGATCTGTTGAATTCTTGGCATCATATTACTACTTTGTTGCCAGTTATATTTGGATGCTTCCCAGAAGTTATTTTCATGTGTAATAAGAGAGAAGCCGTCTATAAAAGTGCCTTGCTTAATTTCAGGGATAGGAACAAGGTTTGGCTAAAAATCTAGGTCAAAGAACAAAATTTTGTTTTTATTCTCTAATTTAGTTTTTTAGTCTTTGTTGTTGTTTTAATATGAAAATTTATCAGGAAATGTTATAAGAAATTTGGTAAACCAAATGGTATTCACTCTTTCATTACTCGGATGAGTCAAACTAAAAGATGAAAACAACTCTTGGAATAATGGTCCCAGAATTTCAGACAGTATTCCAAGAAATGCATTAGCCAAAATATAATGAGAAAACCAACAAGGCTGAGAATTTTAGTCAGAACAAGTGAGGGAATAGCAATAATGAATAATATTAGGATATCAGCAAAGAAGGAAGGCCAAAGAATCCATCAGCCAAAACATAATGAAAATATTAGTGTAAACAACACATAGAACAAGGATACATTTTAGAATTTCAGGCATTAAGGAAGGTAAAACAATTTATAAAGTAAGAAAAGTAATAAGTATAAGTCCAGGTCCATGCCAGGTCCATTCATTATTCTGAATGCTCGTACTCAACGAGCATTCAGAATAATGCAGGAATTTAAATGAACTTTAAAAATAATCACTAAAACCAGTTAGAAAGCAACAAACTTGCTAGCATCCTGACAATCCTTTCAATAAGATTTTTCACTGATCTGTATCATTTCTCTCAAACTCTCTCTCTCTCTCTCTATATATATATATATATTTTCTAAACATACGCTGTTAAATATGAGACAATTGAATGTCTATTATGTTTAATCATGAGCCATTCTAAATGTCGTATTTTTGCTTTAATTTCAGTTGAAAATAAAGACAAAAATTCTCCAACATTTGGATAATTATTTATTGGTTTTCTTCTAAGCTTTCGACTCACATGAGCCATCTTCAGAGAGGTCATTCAAACTGAAATATTATAAAATCCACCATCACCGACGATTTTATTTTGTGTTGACATAAAACTCTGCTTGGCAACGGCAATAGTTACCAAAAATAATTAAACGCAGTTCTTAAGTTTGCGATGCGGTTTTATGATGTCACACCGCAGGATAGCGCGAAATGACAACAAAACCATGTAGTCAAATGCAATGTAATATGTTATTTCCTGTTTTAAAGTTGATTTTATTGAGTGGTTGTTTTGATTTGATGTACATGGCCTCTAATATCTGCAGATTCCTCTTACTGTGTGTATGAGTAAGGATCACCGTATTGTTGACCAAAATCTGTCTGATATTACCTACATGTTTGTTTTTCAGAGAAATGTTGTTTAATAGTACTCTGATCAGAAAGATGACATGTAAGTCTATTTAACAGCGTATGTTTAAGAAAATTACTTGCTGCCTCGATATACTAATATATAAACAGTAGCTACTCTGGCATGTATATATATATATAAACAGTAGCTACTCTGGCATGTACGCATCGCTCATTCAGTAATGAATTAGAGCACTCTGGCTATTGGGTGCGTATAATGATAATATACACGCTAAAATGTCTGTCTTAGAATCACCGACTGATGCCAATTCGGTCAAGTTTCAATCCTGGGTTAAAAGCAATTGGAGTCTAACCATACTGATGAGCTGTGATACAGCGAAACAGATCTGTCTGCAGATGGCTATATTTTATAAATAATTTAATTCGAATTTCAGCAGTTTATGCTACTTTTAGATTCAACCTTTTGGTATCTTCAGGTGTTTTATATTAACCAAGGTAATCGGCTGACTTCCAAATTAAATTATATAAAATATCAAAATGCTGTTGTGTCTCGGTTATATTCTTATTAAAAAGAATAAAAAAGCAACAAAAATAAATCAGCCAACTGAAAATAAAGAAAAACAACACAACAAAAGCAATCAACCAGCTGTAGAACAGCTCACATACAAAAATATTAAATTACACTAACCCCCACATAAATAAGAATAAATGCAGGACACAACAACAGATTGAAAAAAAAAAAAGGCCCTGAGAAGTGAAGATATCATAATGATGCCTTCACGAAACTTTAAAGTCAGCATGACTCTGCTCAGTTAAGTGACAAACTTCCCTATATTAATTTTAAATATATATCTAAAATACTGAAATATATGTTGGATTAAAAACAAATCTATTAATTTTTCAGAAACTGCTTTTTTGTTTCAGATATAAAATTGAACATTTATGGGTTCACAAAGAAAAAAAACTGAATGAGGAATCATGCTTTCCTTGAAAGAGAAAATAGCTCCTTGCTGAGCTGTGATGCGCTCCTGTAGCCGAGCCTTAAAGCACGTCAGATTAAAGTGTGTCTTCTTCTATAAAAATCCCTGCTGCAAAAGCACATTTTCTTGATTCACAAACCAATAAATGTAATACACCCTGTTTAAAATAAAAATGGGGCATCTATTTCAAATACGAGTATCCATCATAACAACTTTGGAAGTAGTAAAAATATCAGATTAAAAAGAAATCCATTACTCTTTTAAAAATGTTAAACTTTTGTCCGTATCTTTATTGCTATATTCATGACATTTTAGCTGTTGTACCCTCTGACCTTCTTAAGGATCTGTCTTTTGAGATGAGGTATTGGTGCTCCTGAAATTTTTCTGTGATGTGTGTAGTTGGTGGCAATAGTGAGGGTACCGGTTGGCAGTTTTCTGGTAACCAGACAGACAACAAGGTCCCAGCCTTTTACAATCAAAACAAACAAATGCAGCCACCCCTTCTACTCCATCAGCTTCTTTTCTCACACTTCCCACCTGTGGAATTTCCTTCTGTTTACTTGCTTCCCTGATGGCTACAATTTCCAAGAGTTTAAATGCAACATCAATTTCCATTTCTTATATTATTGACTCCCATCCTTCTCTTATCTTCTCTCCAACACCCTCTGGATCTTGTTATTTTCCCTTTTTTACTCTACTCTCATGCAACTCTCTTCACACCAGTATTCCAATCTTTCTCTTGACCATTCTCTGACAGCCCCTGTAGCCGGTTCTTCTTTTTCTTAGCTCTCCTCTTAAGTAACCTTTTACTCTCCTCTTATGTTGTCCCCTGCTCACCAGTGGCAATACTGCCTTTCTTGGAGTGAAAAGATTATATATATATATATATATATATATATATATATATATATATGAATTTATAAACCTGTGATATGTGAACTAGGTACTGAATGAAATATTGTTTGAGAAAGATAAATGCTATGCACCTTTTAAATGTCAAACCCTTCCAAAGAATGGCCAAAAAAGTTCTTATAAATATTATTAAAAAAAAAGAAAAGGATAATTTTGGTACAGAGAAGATGATTTAACAAAAGCATAGAATATATTTAAAATAATCTGCATCTCAGAATTTTCCAGCAGTTTCTCCCATGATAGAACTAATCATATTGACCTTACTTTGCTACAAAGATAGATGAGGTAATTCAATAATTCTCTCAAAACACCTGAAAATGTCAGAAACCAAACCTGACTTACTGAAAGTATGAATCTGTTTTTACAATTAGATTACAGATGGAAAATTACCTCAATAAACATGTTTTTTGAGAATTAAATAAACATATTAAGAAATATTTTTTTTATCGATTTTTGCCTAAAGCAACTCGCTAAAGCCATATGACACAAGGGGTTACTGTGTGTAGAAGAATTAGAAAGCAGAAACTTGACTAAAGGAGCAAGAACAAAAGAAAGTAATCAGGAAGACAGTAGAAAGCGATTGACATTGTATTGAAATTTTTGAAAATTAAAATTGGCTAAAAAGCACAGAGCCAGAAGAGAGTTTCACAAAGTATAAACAGTTTTCCCCCAGATGATTTTTTTCAATTGGAGTTTTGTAAGATAATACATTTTTCTAATGCAAATTGTTTAGTTTGGCTTTTTTATGAAAATGACCTCCAATTTCTTTGTGTATTTTTCACTTTTTAGAAAAATTAAGTTTTGAAATGGAAGCAAGTAGTGTTACTGAAATAGGAGCCCAATTAAAAATTAACTTATAATGATGAATTGAATCCTGATTTTGTGTCTAACATTTAAATTTACAATTTCCAATGTAAATATACTTTTAAAATAGTTTTTGGTTTTGAATTTGTATGTACTTTCAAAATTAGCCTGAAAATAAGCTTATTTTATTAAATTAATAATATTTAGGGTTTTTTGTAGTTTTTTTTAATGTCGTATCTCTTCAGGACATAAGTAATCATTTTTGCTCCACAGATTTCTGCTTTAATGTTTGTAATTTGCCTTGACTTTATAGTAGTTCAGTACAGTAGTTTCCTGTTGCCCTTTTTCATAACTTGGAAATAGCCCTCTCAAAATCTATAGACAGGCTGAGATTTCTTCCTAGCCTATAAAATGGACCACTTTTCAATCTCCGCTGCTATATTTTTGTTCTTGTCTTGAAGTCAGAATGCTACAATCACTTGACTGTATCCCTTTTGCATGTTAATACCATTCTTACTTTGCAAACATTTTGCCTTATTGCTGTTGCTTTGCCTAGTTTTGTCTTGCATATATATTGTTTGGTTTGTATTACTTTTCTCTGTTCTTTTACTGTCTTATGTTATTGTTTGTTGAAAATTTTGTCAATTCCATTTGTTGATCATTTTTGCCAATTAGATTTACATTTTTGTGTTGCATATACATATTGTCTGCTTAGTATTATTTTGCCTGGTTCTTTTTTTGATTTTGATTTCTGTTAACTTTTTTGCAATTAAACTTAACCATGGCCAATAAATCTATGGCTTTCCTTTTCTTTGACTAGTTGTGACTCAAGGGTATATAATCTATTTAATCTGAGGAGGGGAAAAAGATGGGCTGATGTCTTTCCCAGGTATACAAATGTAAAATTAGTGTAGTAGAATAGGATTTGCAGGTTATTTAAAGCCAGAAAATATTTTTAGATTGCAAGAAGTTTTTTTTTTTCCATAACAATGATTTAGTCATACAAGTTTTAATTAACCAATATCTGGGGGGAGAATAGCCTTCCCAAGGGGTACTTGTGTATAAGTGAATATAACCAATGCAACAAGAATTGGAACTTTGCTCTCTGATTAACAATTCTGAACCATTATCCCTTGCACCATCTTTACATTCAAACTTACTGCACCTGGTATTCCGAAACAGTCAATCTACCTTCAATCAGAATGAATGACGCTAGTCTTTTAGAGAGCAACTCACTATACCTGCTTGGCTTTACTCTCTCAACTGACCTGAAGTGGATCGAATAAATTGAGTCAATAGCTGTATATACTGTTAAAAAGTTTGGGTCACTGCATTGGGTCAGAAAGTTCTTCTTGTCAGAATCCATCATGCAAATTTATAAAGCAACTATTTATCTATTCATTGAATACTGTTGCCATATTTGGTGAGGTTCTCTTGCTGTTTACCTTGAAGTTCTTGACAAAACCCAAAGGAGGATGTGCAATGTAGTCAATTCTGACATATCAAGAGCAATTAGGAGCAAAAAAAATATCAGTTAAGTGCCATATGTTTCTGTTTTTTTTTTTTTATAATCGTATCACTCCAAGCTAGGCAATATACTGCCACTGTTGTGCATGGGGTTACATAGGAGGAAGAAGTGACAGAATACAGGGGGTGTCAGGAAGTGGATAAAAGAAGGATGAGAATACTGAAGAGATGAGATGAGAGCATGAGAGAGAGGATGCAGGTTAGTGAGATAGGAGATGACTATTGACTTTACATTTAAATTCTTGGAGATTGTAGCTGTTGGGAAAGCAAGTAAATAGAAGGGAACTCCACAGGTAGGAAGTGTGAGAAAAGAAGCTGGTGGAGTAGAATTTGCATTTACATTTTATTTGCTTCACAGTAAAAGGGCGGGGCCTAGTTGCTAATCTTGTGGCTCAAGTAAATTTGTATATAGGGGGCACCAGTGAGCAAAGTTCATCGGAGCAGAAACCGTGAAAGTACTTGTAGAAGAGACACAAGGAAGCCACACTGCGTCAGTGAGAAAGTGACTGTATCCGAGCTGCCAAGTCGGGATCAATCACATTGCAGATTCTCCGTTGAATTTTGTCGAGGACCCCTAGGTAGATAGCAGGAGCACTTGACCAGATACATTTGAGCAATCATGACTTGAAAGAGAACTTGACTGATTACACAAAAGATTTTCCTGCAGTAGGTTGCCATTACTTTTTTTTGGTAGACTAGTTGCCAACCAAGGCTATAGAACTCAATTTATCCTGCTATGTAACCCATGGCTGGAGGGAAGAGATGGATTAATACCTTTCCCATGGGTATTTGTACATATGTGAATGTAACAAATTCAACTGGAATTTGAACTCGGCTCTCCAGTTTCTCCTTCCAAGCTGATATCCACTTCTCCCCAATGAACATCCAAATATATATATATATACACTACACACACACACACACACACACTTATTTAAGAAATAGAATGCTGTAAAAATCTATTCAGTTGTTCAGAAAGAAATGTTGCATTTGAGAGAAGGGAGAAAGGTAAAGATCCACTGAAAAATTAAATAAATTTGTCAACAACAAATATATTCATCATTTTTCTCAATAACAAAAGCCAGCCTTGTAAACAAATTCTTTTATTTCTTACTGAGAAAATCTGAAATCTTGTTTCTTTTTCAAATTTCAACTAAAAAAGAATTAGTACAATGTCCCTTCAGTTATGGAATCTTTTACCCTTTTGTTTTTTAAATCATTTCACCCCAAGCAAGGCAATAAAGCCACTAAGAGGCAATGGGTTACTGATTATTTACACTATTTACATTGTTTGGACTGTTGTCCTCATCTGTATTGCCATATTTATGAGGTTACAGCCATTGTACGCTCTGACCCTTTTCAGGTTGATTGAAATAAAGTATTCGGTTCAAAATTCTAATCACCTAAAGAAGGTTAGAATGTACAATCACTGAAACGTTGTGAGTATGGCAATAGAGATGACAACAACAGTTCGAACAATATAAATAGTTATAAACACTACTCTGTTATTTTGCCAAATGGAATTTGCAAGACAAACAAGTAAAACAAGAAATAGCCTTTAGCTTGTCATGTTTCAGACATTGTATGCTTCGGCCTTATTCAAGTTACATATGTTAGAATTTTGAACCAAACCCTTTATTATGTATACTGGGGTAGATTTTTCAAGTTCCATATGCCATGCCTTCTCTTGAAGTAATCTAGGGACTTGACCCAAAGAGTTGTGAGTTCAATACCTGGCCACAGCAGAAGTCTATTGAATAGGTGAAGAGGCTCATCCCTTGTTTCCTGTTTAGGATGTGGTTTCCAGTTTTTCTCTTTCCCAATCTTTTCACTCTTAAATTTTTTTTTTCAATTGGAGTAGATAGACTGAACTGTCGCCTGGTTCACACTCCACCCACGTCTGTTGAACAGGTGAAGAGGCTCATCCCTTGTTTCCTGTTTAGGATGTGGTTTCCGGTTTTTCTCTTTTCCAATCTTTTCACTTTTATGTAGCCCCCTGCGCATCAGTGGCGTTTTCGCCTTGCTTGGGGTGATATGATTAGAAAAAAAAATGTGAACAAAAACTTGGAGAGCTGAATTACTAAAGGGAAATAACTTCAACAAAGATATCCAGAAAAGGCATGGAACTTGGAACTAGAACAATCTGTCTCAGTAGATAAAGTAAAGGGTTGAGTTTGAATTTCCATCATATATCACCTGAAAAAAGCTGGATTGTACAATGACCAAAACATTGGAAATATGACAAGCCAAACAATGTAAACTGTGAAAATAGTTATAATATCTCATCTCAGAAATATAGACAGGAATTACTAAATGTTGGAGAATATGAGAAAAATATACTATTAAAGTGGGAGGACAATAAAAGAATAAGAATTTAGAAAAGAGAAGATTGCATTTAATATTTTTTAAGGTCGAAGTTGACTGGGAAGCAAGAAGTTGGAAGAGAATTCCACAAGTAAGAAGTGCAAGAGAAAAAACTGTTAGCATAGAAATTACAATTAGATGTAGACATTTTAACTGAAAAATGATGAGACTTTGCCATAAATCTAGTACTGCACTTAAATTCATAAAATCTGTGTACCATAGAGAAAAGTTAATCAGAACAATTACCATGAAAGGATTTATAGAAAAAGTACAGGGAAGCTATGCTATAGCAGCAGGGAAAGTGACTAAAGCCAAGATGCCAGGTGAAGACCAATAATATTTTTGACAGCAGATGCTGATTTATTTGTTAAGGAAATTAGATTATCTGCTATTTAGGAACTAGCAGTACAGCCTGTCATTGCTTGGGTGTAATGAAAGCTGTAAATCTAATCCATGGTCCTGGAGCTCAGACTCAGCCTAAAGAATATTTGTGTGAAGTTTGGTGAGAATCGGACAAAAATTGTGGATTTGTATAAAGGACATACAGACAGATAAATAGACACACACACACACACAAACGTCTTGTCTTTTATATATATATATATATATATTATCGATTTTCTGCACTATTGTAAGAACTGCAACCTTGAAACTTCTGAATATCGTTTCATATGTCTTTGTCTATGAGTGTATCAAATTTGATTAAAATCAGACCACTCCTTCTATAACCCGATTTTTTTCGATTATCGATATTTATCGGGGTACCTCTACACAAAACCTAGCTAAGAACACTTGCAGATGCTTGTAGTACAACTGTGTACATTTTCAAGAAAATCAGTTCAGCTGTTTTGGAGTCTATAGGTAATGGACACACACACACACACACACACACACACACAAAGATCCATTTATAAATAAGTTTAGATTAGATACTTTGTGCTACTCTAAAGAACTAAGTATGTGTACAGTTCCTTCTTAGTGTGTGATTACCTGACTTGTCTACCAAAGAACTTCTGCTGATGGCCACCAGATTGTGTTGCCAAAGCATTATATTAGAAAAAGATGCAAGAGTTCTATTTGCTTGACTCTTGGGATCCTGGAGAGATAGGACATTTCTTGCTTTTTCTCATGAAAAATATTTCAGTCTTCAGCAATTACAACAAAGAATATTATAAATCATACAATGTTTTGAACTTATTCAACTACATATAGGCATGATTATTTTACCAAACCAACAAAGAAAGAATTCTTCTCAAATTGAAGTCTCTCACAATCTTTCACAGGAACTTCACATACATACATATATATAATCTATATTTTATAAAGAATTACACAACATTAAGCAAACACTAGTCAATAATGGATTTCCTAACTCTGTTATTGATCAACAAATTAAAATGTATCTCAACAAACTTAAGAATAGCTCTAACAATAATGATAATATTAATAATAATGGTTTACATCAAAATAAACATAACACTATTAACTTATACTATTGCAACCAAATACATAATAATTATAAACAAGATGAAAAAACTCTCAAAAACATAATACATAGAAATGTTCAACCAGTCGAAAGTAATAATCAAATTAAACTCATTATATATTATAAAAAGTTTAAAACAATTGACATCATAGTCTATAATAACCCAACAGGCACTAAACTAAATTCTTTACAAAAAACCAATGTAGTGTACCAATTTACATGCCCATTCAGAGATTGCATCTCTGATACTACTCAAAAACCTAGTACATATATTGGTTTTACCACAACCACGCTCTCCTGTAGACTTACATGTCATCTTTCTGATCAGAGTACTATTAAACAACATTTCTCTGAAAAACATAAACATGTAGGTAATATCAGACAGATTTTGGTCAACAATACGGTGATCCTTACTCATACACACAGTAAGAGGAACCTGCAGATATTGGAGGCCATGTACATCAAATCAAAACAACCAACACTCAATAAAATCAACTTTAAAACAGGAAATAACATATTACATTGCATTTGACTAGATGGTTTTTTGTCATTTCGCGCTATCCCGCGGTGTGACGTCATAAAACCGCATCGCAAACTTAAGAACTGCGTTTATTATTTTTGGTAACTATTGCCGTTGCCAAGCGGAGTTTTATGTCAACACAAAATAAAATCGTCGGTGATGGTGGATTTTATAATATTTCAGTTTAAACTACCTCTCTGAAGATGGCTCATGTGAGCCAAAAGCTTAGAAGAAAACCAATAAATAATTATCCAAATGTTGGAGAATTTTTGTCTTTATTTTCAACTGAAATTAAAGCAAAAATACGACGTTTAGAACGGCTCATGATTAAACATAATAGACATTCATTGTCTCTTATATTTAATAGCATATGTCTAGAAAATTACTTGCTGCCTCGATATACTATATATATATATATATATATATATATATATATATATATATATAAAACTGAAATAGGGGTTGTTCCAACAAGAGAAATTGGTATAGATGAAAAACATGTGAGAAGCCGTAAAAGTTTTGTTTAAAGTGTAGATTAATCATCATTATTATTATTAATATTAATATTACTTTTGTATAATACATTAAGTGTCTATAATGGTATTTGTGTCGCTATACATGTTTCGAGTCCAAAGTTGACTCTCTTCATGCAAATAAATTTGTGACCTTACATATTGAGGTTCGATTATTTTAAAAATTTAGAGCGCAGGCCAACAAGCAGACTGAGAAACCAAACAGATAAAATATTATAACGGTACACCACAGAAATAAAAAGCTATATCCGCGACAGCATATATTTCTTAAGCTTCATACCACAAAAAGTAGACCCAGGTACACTCATAGTAACATCTGATGTGAACAGCCTGTACAGCAACATATTCTGTGAACTAGGTAAATAGGCTATTACATTTTGGATTGAAAAACATCCAGTAATACTTCCCACACACTTCACAAAAGATCTTATTATACAGGATATAGAACTAATTTTAGACAACAATTCATTCCAATTTAACAACGAAAATTATATACAAACAACAGGTACCGCAATGGGAACAAAAATGGCACTGACATAATTAACACTCACCCTAGCATATCTAGAAGAAAACCCAAACAACCAAATAGGACACAAATATGGCCAAGACATGAAAAAAGAACTCACTAAATTATGGAAAAGATATCTTGAATACAAGTATATTGGTCTATGTAGCTCTGAGGAAATCACATCTACCCTAAAAAGCCTAAGGATCAGTAATTACCAGAGAATCACAATTAAAAGAAAAGAAGAAACCATGACAACAGATACTTACATCCTTAATTTTGTCACACCTGAAGTCCCTAGAAAAATAAAAATAAGGTAAAATATTGAGCGAGTGAAACAATATAATCTGGATCCACCAAAGTGCTTTAAATGTCAAAGATTGGGACATTATAGAGATAGTTACAGGATTTGACCAACATGTGAAAAATATTGCCAAAGTGATTCAGACTATACTGAAAGAGAATGCCACTATGAAGTAAGATGTACTAGCAGCCAGGAAAACCAACTATTTTACTCATGATCATGCAACTTCTGGAAAAGGGAAAAGAAGATTGTCGAGGTGAAATATAAAAGAATTTGTCTATATTTCTGAGATGAGGTAGTATTTACACTATTTACATTATTTGGACTATTGTCCTCATCTTTGTTGCGATTTCCCACTAACCCAACTCTCTAAGTTACTTGTTCACCACTGCTGTAGCCTGGTATTGAACTCACAATTCTTTGGGTCAGGTCACAGAAACTAACCAACGTCTATATCCACTGGGTCATGTGTTCTTAACTAATGGCTACCAAAAGAGGCTCTACGCAAGGAATGAGGATGATATACCCCAGTGATCATAATAAAGGGTTTGGTTCGAAATTCCTAGCACCTGAAAAAGGCCAAAGCTTACAACAGTCAAAATGTTGTACAAATGGCAACAAAGATGAGAACAATAGTTCAAATAATATAAATATGAAAGAAATATTTTATTTATAGAAGCAAGGTGAGTTACATGAAATGCCCTTCCTTTGCAAAAATAATGGAAGAAATTGCCGCAACAAATACTATCCAATCTGACAAATATAGAGCTCTCATTGAGAAGCTTGTACACTTTAGACCAAATAACAAGCCTAAATTTCAAAATTACCTAAAGAACTTAGCCTCTAAGGAAATAATACAAACCGGACCACAAAAGAAGGCCAATAAAAGAATTGAAATAATAAACAAAAAAGAAATAAAAAAAATTACCTCTCAAATACAAACCACTTTTCCAAAAAATACAAAAAAAATCTATAAAGCAAAGGTCAAAGCAATTTCATATCCATCTACCAAAATCCATTAAAGACAGACTAAAAACTTATCTCCTAAAAGAACAGAACCAGTCAAACAAAAACTGGAAATTCACAGCAACCAAATTCCTATGGAAAATCAATTTGACAAACTGGAAGAAATGAAGATAAAAAACTGAAACCCAAAAATGACCAAAATCTTCACTCAAAACATCAGAAAATTAAATCATAACCACGTACTAAGCCTGAAAACATTTTGCAATCATGAATTGAAAATTTCAATGGAACTACCAGGGAATAAATGCAAACATAAATGAACTGCTTCTGTTAATAACAGACATTTCACCGGCAACTATTTGCCTTCAGGAAATATTTCTAAAGCAAAATGACAAACTGAATTTAAAAGAATTTCAGCAATACAACTACAAACTTGACACTTATCGAGTGTCAGGTGGTACATCTGTTCTAGTTAGGAATGATGCATTTCAAAGTTAAAATAAATTTAACGACAATTTCACAGGTGACTGCTGTTAAAGTTAATTTATATGGGCCAATAAACATCTACTTAGCATATATCCTATGGAATGAATAAGTAAATGAAGCTGAAATTCGTGCAAATATGACAACTCTCTGCACTCTTTATAATACTTGGGGGCTTTAACCGTCACATCATCATATGTGGTTGTAAAGACACAAACCACAAAGGAAGAACTTCAGAAACAATAATAAACAACAATAATTTATCTAAATCTAAACTTTTTTATAAATGGAACTGTGTGTGTGTGTGTGTGTATCCGTTACCTATAGACTCCGAAACGGCTGAACCGATTTTCTTGAAAATTGACACAGTTGTACTGTAAGCATCTGTGAGTGTTCTTAGCTAGGTTTTGTGTCGAGGTACCACCAATAAATATGAAAAATCGGTAATTGAATAAATCGGCTTATAGAAGGAATGGTCCGATTTTAATCAAATCTGATACACTTATAGAAAAAGACATAAGAAATGATATTCAGAAGTTTCAAGGTTGCAGTTCTTACAATAGTGCAAAAAAAATCAATAATATATATATATATATATATATATATAAGGCAAGATGTTTGTGTGTGTATCTGTTTATCTGCCTGTATATTGGTATTTTTTTCAGCCCTTTTATCTTAGTTTTTGCTTCAGGTTTGGCTCTAAGTAGGTATAATTGTAGTTCTTAGTCTCAGCTATGATACCATTTACTCAGAGGTCTTATTTAGCCTTCAAAATTCAGTTTACGCCAAAAAAAAATTATTTGATATCGGTACCAGGAAATCAAAATTTTTCTTTCAGTCTACAGTTTCGCTTTAACTGGAAACAACTATTGCTTTTTAGTCTTTCATGCCAACATCCAAAGAGTCTTAGCTCCAGAACCATGGATTAGTTTTAAAGCTTTCATTACACCCGAGCAACGCCGGGCTATACTGCGAGTGCATTTATAATGATAAAATACCGACTTAGATGAATCCATTTACTGTTAGCTATTTTGTAACAAAACTATCCTTATGTGATCCATCAATTGATATGGATTTATCTTGGAAGATACTGACAGACACATGTGGTAGTGATCACTTGCTAATCATCCTACAAAACTCTGAATAAAACAACAAAAAATCTTCTTTGTTGGAAATTAAGTGGAGCAAATTGGAACAAATTTAAAGTCCAATGTTCTGAAAAATGCATCAAGGATTTAAAATATTTTATAGAAATCCTTGTCTCTATAATAAAAGATTGCATTCCAAAAAGTTCAATGCTAAAAAACTACAACAGACCTTGGTTCAATGATAAATGTAATGAAGCTATCAGGCTAAGAAAAGTAGCTTTGAGAGAATTTAATAAACAACCTGAAACCTCTAATTTGATGCAATTTAAGCAATTATGAACAAGAACACAGAAAATGAAAGCTGGAAAAACTATATCAGCAAAACTCAAAAATGTATATAAAATATGGTAAGGAAAATAGCAGCCTAATACCATACAAATGCTATAAAACACCTTTCAATAAACAAATAACCAGCAAAAAGAATATCACTGACCAACTAACCAAAACAATCTCTAAAATTTTTCTGCCGAGAATGGTAGCCAACAATTTCTAAAGCTCAAGGAAAAAGTGGAAAACAAAAACTAAACTTGAAATCAAAAAATGCTATAACCTACCTGTAGTATCATGTGCAAATGAAGAGACTAGTATATATATATATATAGAGAGAGAGAGAGTAGTTGGAAAAGTAAGACAGAAAATAGCCTGTCATAGAGGACATGCAGAGCTGTACTATGACTAGTGCTACTCACATTGATATGCAAAACATAACACTACCATTTACTCTAGTGGAACTAAATAAATCTTTAAAGCCTACAATACAGCTGTGAACCCAGGTGATATCCATTACAAATTCATGAAACATCTGTCAAACAAATCATTACCACTGTTACTAAAATTGTATAACAACATATGGACAAATGTCAACTTCCCAGGAATGTGAAAGCAGTCATTTATTATCCCTATTCCAAAGCCTGGAAAGAATGACACAGACTCTGAAAACTTCAGACTGATAGCATTAACCAGTTACCTATGCAAAACTATTGAAAGAATGAACAACAGGTTGACTTGGTATCTGGAAACAAATGGCTTAATCAGAGACTTCTAAAATACATTTACGAAAAAATGAAGCACCATGGACCACTTAATAGTCTAGAAACCTTTGTCAGGGAAATTTTCATTAAGAAGGAATATCTCAAAGCAGTTTTTTTTATTTAAAAAGGTGTACAACACAACATGAAAATTTGGTATCTTGATAAATCTATATGAGTCAGTCAGTCACTTAATTGTCATACATGATACATGTTTGGGTGATCATGTCTCTTTCGAGATGACTGAGTGAGCAGAAGATTATTCTGCAGTAGGTTGCTATTACTTTCTGCAGTAGATTGGTTGCCATGTAAGGCTATAGTATTCAATCTGTCCTCTTATTTAATCCATATCTGGAGGGGGAAGTGATGGATTCATACCTTTCTCAGGGGTATTTTGCACATAAGTGAATGCAAGGAATTCAGCTGAAATTTGAACTTGGTTCCCTGATTTCTCGTTCCCAGTTGATATTCACTACACCACAAAATCCATCCTGTATGAACTGGGCCTAAAAGGAAGGCTGACTCAATTTATAAAGAATTTCCTTGAGGACTGAAAATTTCAGGTTTGTGTAGGAAGTCTGTTATCAGAACTGCAAGATGAAGGAGTTTTGCAAGAAAGCATTCTTTCACTGACCCTATTCTGTATAAAAATAAAATCCATAGTTAAATCAGGAGTGAGATGCTTCCTATATATCAAAATATACAAATAGGCCACTGAGAATGGCTTTATCTTTGTAGTTGGTAATAGAAAAAAAGAAGAAAAAACCCTGTAGTGCACAGCGGTGTGACACCTGATCGAACGAACACCTTTCTCACACCTGACCAAAGAAATGCCTTCTCAAACCTGACCAAACAAACGGCAACTATGGTGGTTGCCACTCAAATGCCAAACAACTCAGGCATCCTCTTTTCATAGTCCATGCTCGAGTCCATTACAGTGCTCCAAGGTGTGCCTGGTGAAAGTGTGAACACGCAATTCGAGGACACTTCCACACATGCTTGTCACAATTTTCTCCAAAATGAAAACTAAACACCAACATTTCAGAAATTAAGGAAATTGAATAATGACTCAAGTTGAAAATTGGACAGTGCAGAAATCCCAAGAGTGGAAGAACACAAGTTTCTTGGCATCATCTTTTTAGAATTATCATTCATTGCTTATCTAAAATATTTGAATATAAAATGTAGCAAATTCATCAACTTTTGCATGTGGTGGCCTATACTGAACATTGACAAACATTGACCACGTTATACTGATCACTACTTTGCTCAAAACTAGATTATGCTAGTTTCATATATGATATAGTTAGAAAATTGTACTTTAAAGTACTCAATGCAATCTCTCATCAATGCCTCAGACTAGTACTTGGGGATTTTTGAACATTCCAGTGAAGAGCTGATACACAAAAGCTGATGAAACAATTCCACATTTAAGGCACACTAAACTGGCACTACAGTACTATGTCAAAACAGAACCATGATCAAATAACCCAGCTTATAGCAGTACCTTTAAACTGAATTACTGCAATCTATTGCAAAAAAAAAAAATACCATACAACCTTATAGAATTGGGATGAAATCTATTGCTGAAAAGTTAGACCACACTTTCAAACATACAAGAAACAACTACTGCCAGTATTCCACTATGGAAAATGAAGCAACCCAAAGTCTTGTTTGAATTAAATTCAACAAAAAATGCATCCACTCACATTCCAAGACATATTTCACGACATATTGGAAAACTACCCTAACCGTTCAGCCATCTATATAGATAAGACAAAATGTGAAGAAAAGAAAGGATGTTTAGCAGTGAGTTAAAATATTAAAAAGAAGTACCTCCCAAGGAGAAATTCTATTTTCACTGCAGAGACTTATGCTCGCAACATTATCACAGAGAGCAAACATAAAAAAAACAATTCATTTTTTTTGGACTCCCTTGGTTTTGAAGAAAAAAAATCCAACAACCCACACATTACCAAACTATTATGCAAAATGAGTTCTACTTGCAAACATAAAGACATCAAGCTATGTTGAATTTCTAGCCACATCAAGGTTGAAGATAACAACAAAGCAGACTAAACAGCCAAATCAGCTTTTCATACTGATATAGACCCAAGAACCAAAATCTTAGACACTGACATTAATAAATATATTCAAAAGGAATGGTAGTAGTGCTGCAACAATAACCAACACAATAAATTCTTGGCAATTCAACCCAAATTAGAAGAATAGAAGTCAGCTTCCAGAAAATCTCAAAAAGAAGAAATAATACTGGATCACTTATGCTTTGGCCATGTGATAATAACTCACTCGTACTTACTAAACAAAGAAGGTCAACCAGAATGCTAAGCATGTAAATTGCATACATAAATAAACATGTATTAACTGGATGTTTCTGTCCTTAAGCTATCAAGAAAAAATTTTATAATATAAACAATATGTATGAGCTCTTCAAGAAAGCAAAAGTGAATGACATATTATTTCTGAAAACAGTGAACCTATACCAAAAAATATAAACCAAATGAAAATATCAATAAAATCAATTTATCTACAAACTGTATATCTGAAAAGAATACATCAGTGAAACCAGACATGCAACAAAAACCATCTTTACAAAAGTATATCAATGAAAACACATGATCTACAAATTGTATATCTGAAAAGAATACATCAGTGAAACCAGACCTGCAACAAAAACCATCTTTACAAAAGTATATCAATGAAAACACATGATCTACAAATTGTATATCTGAAAAGAATACATCAGTGAAACCAGACATGCAATAAAAATCATCTTTACATAAGTATATCAATGAAAACACATGATCTACAAATTGTATATCTGAAAAGAATACATCAGTGAAACCAGACATGCAACAAAAACCATATTTACATAAGTATATCAATGAAAACACATGATCTACAAATTGTATATCTGAAAAGAATGCATCACTGAAACCAGACATGCAACAAAAATCATCTTACAAAAGTATATCAATGAAAATACATGATCTACAAATTGTATATCTGAAAAGAATACATCAGTGAAACCAGACATGCAACAAAAACCATCTTTACAAAAGTATATCAATGAAAATACATGATCTACTAATTGTATATCTGAAAAGAATACATCAGTGAAACCAGACATGCAACAAAAACAATCTTTACATAAGTATATCAATGAAAATACATGATCTACAAATTGTATATCTGAAAAGAATACATCAGTGAAACCAGACATGCAACAAAAACCATCTTTACATAAGTATATCAATGAAAACACATGATCTACAAATTGTATATCTGAAAAGAATACATCTCTGAAACCAGACATGCAACAAAAATCATCTTTACATAAGTATATCAATGAAAACACATGATCTACAAATTGTATATCTGAAAAGAATACATCAGTGAAACCAGACATGCAACAAAAACCATCTTTACAAAAGTATATCAATGAAAACACGTGATCTACAAATTGTATATCTGAAAAGAATACATCAGTGAAACCAGACATGCAACAAAAACCATCTTTACAAAAGTATATCAATGAAAATACATGATCTACAAATTGTATACATGAAAAGAATACATCAGTGAAACCAGACATGCAACAAAAACCATCTTTACATAAGTATATCAATGAAAACACATGATCTACAAATTGTATATCTGAAAAGAATGCATCACTGAAACCAGACATGCAACAAAAATCATCTTACAAAAGTATATCAATGAAAATACATGATCTACAAATTGTATATCTGAAAAGATTACATCAGTGAAACCAGACATGCAACAAAAACCATCTTTACAAAAGTATATCAATGAAAACACATGACCTACAAATTGTATATCTGAAAAGAATACATCAGTGAAACCAGACATGCAACAAAAATCATCTTTACATAAGTATATCAATGAAAACACATGATCTACAAATTGTATATCTGAAAAGAATACATCAGTGAAACCAGACATGCAACAAAAACCATCTTTACAAAAGAATATCAATGAAAACACATGATCTACAAATTGTATATCTGAAAAGAATACATCAGTGAAACCAGACATGCAACAAAAACCATCTTTACAAAAGTATATCAATGAAAACACATGATCTACAAATTGTATATCTGAAAAGAATACATCAGTGAAACCAGACATGCAACAAAAACCATCTTTACAAAAGTATATCAATGAAAACACATGATCTACAAATTGTATACCTGAAAAGAATACATCAGTGAAACCAGACATGCAACAAAAACCATCTTTACATAAGTATATCAATGAAAATACATGATCTACAAATTGTATATCTGAAAAGAATACATCAGTGAAACCAGACATGCAACAAAAACCATCTTTACAAAAGTATATCAATGAAAAACACATGATCTACAAACTGATTTGTTACAAAGAATATATATTCCATTCATATATCTATTGTAAAATGGATGTGCGTTGTGGTGCAGTGGGTAATGGCTCGGAATGAGAAATCGGGGAGCCGAGTTCGAATTCCAGTTGAATTCATTGCATTCACTTACGTGCAAATACCCTTGGGAAAGGTATTAATCTGTCTCTTCCTTCCAGTTATGGGTTAAATAACAGGACAGATTGGGTTCTATAGCCTTGGCTGGCAACCAGTCTACCGCAGAAAGCAATGGCAACCTACTGCGGGATAATCTTCTGCCCAGTCAGTGATGTCTCTTTTGAGACATGATTGCCCAAGCGTGTATCACGTATGGCACTTAACTGACTGACTATTGTAAAAATCTAGTCGGCATTAAATATCCAACTGAGGCTGATATGCCATAAAATCAAGCAAACTAAACCAATGACATCCCCTGATATCCTGTTCCATAGGATGGTTTTTTTTGCTATGCCAAGCCAGATTGGGACAACAGGTCCTATGTGACAGAAGCTCCTCTCCTAACCTTCATCAAACATGCTGTTCCAATCTTCAAATGGATCTTTTCTGGAATGGAGTGTTTTATACCCCCCACCCAAATTCCAGCAAAAACTGAACAGTCAGCCATAGCTCACCAGACCAACTACTTCAAAACCTATCACAAAGAGTAGTATAGTCTGGTTTTTCTTTCAGAACTGTATGCAATTGCAGCTATAGAGTTCTGGAAAACACAGATGGCAGCTACACACAAGCTGTCCAGGCCAAGGATGAAAAAAAGCAAATTGGATCTTGCAAATTCTGGAAGATCACTAACTAAATTATAAAAAGAGGCAAAGTGGCTGCACTCACTATTATAGATGGCTTTGAGGTCATATCCTCCTCAACAAACAAGTCCTTCACCTTGATCTTTGCCTCAAACTTAACAATGATAAAGGCCATCACCTCCCCATCTTCCCACATCTCACTGAGTACAATCTTAGTAATATAACCATTTGTAAGCAAAGTCTCTAGACTTATCAAAAGTGTCAATCCAAAAAAAGCCACTCACTGAGACAAAATTTTAGTGGTCATTTTTGATATCAACATAGAATTATCCCCAATGCTAGCAAAAGTTATTTAACTACTGCTTGAAGAAGAAATCTTTCCCAAGCCTGTGTTAGATGGCAAGCTTATGCCCTGTCTTCCAGAACACAGGTGACTGATCCTCCCCCTTTCTAGTATAGGCCCATTAATATCCTCAGTATCATCAGTAAGCTTTTTGAATCCTTATTCAGCAAGTAAGTCATCAAGTATCTCGATAGGCCTAACCTCTTGTGTGACGAGCATTATGAGTTTTGATCAGCCCAATCCACTTCTGACGCCCTAACTCACATTATTCACAGAATTATTGAAGCCCTTAATAACATATACACTGCATTAGAGATCTTGAAGGTCTTTAACAAGATCTTCTCTATTATAAAATCCTTCCTAACAGGTATATCCCTGAAAGTTGCCATTAATGGCCAGCCCTCCAAGGCACTGGCGGTTAATATAGACATCCCCCAGAGATTACTTCTTGGACCAACCTTCTTTCTGATTTACATAAATGATCTATATAAGAATATACTCTGATCATTTGTAAACATCTATGTTGATGATATAATGATATATGGGCATACCTCTAAAACTCTTGATGATCAGAGATTGCTAGCTTACCTCTCTTCAGATCTAATAATAACTTCCCAATAGTGAAAAAACCGAGCTGGTTACATTCAGTGCCCCTAAAACCAAACTGGTTACATTCCATCACCTTCAATTAGAGACTAAAAATACTGCCAGTCACAATGAATGGGTGTCCCCTTGAAAAAGGCCCATCCTTTTAGAGGATATTGTGCCTTAAGCTCACGCCTGACCCCAAGTAAAACTCCTATATACAATCCATTGCTAAAGATACAGGTAAAATAATTGTCTGCCTGCAAGTACCTAACTCTTCATGCTATCCTCTACCTTCAAGAGTTAGATCAAGACATATTTGGGAAAGACCTTCCCAGACCTTCCTTTCTAGTCTTGATAGAGTTAAAAAGTGTCTCCAAGTTCTCCTGGGTGATCACCCTCCAAGCTCTCTCTCTCACAGGCAGGATGTGATGAGTCTTTCATTGCTCTATTGCTACTACCATGGAAAGTGCCTAGACGGGCTACATTTCTTGGCTATGTCAGATTTAATCTTCATGGCTAGCACCCCAGTGCCACTTACATAGTTGCAAATCATCCACATTCCTTCTATATTCTATTGGCAAGAAGTATGTTCCACTTAAACAGCTTCTTCCCACAAACCACTTCCTTGTGGCAGACTCTCAAGAGGATGTTTCCTTGATCACTAAAATCTTAACCTGTTCAAGTCTAGAGTCAGCAATTATCTTCCCTTCCTATACATATAAACCCCTCTGTAACATAATCCTCTATCTTAAGTGGCCCCTGGGCTTATATAGGCTGAAGTTTACTGTAAAAAAAAAAAAAAAAAAAGAAAACACAGATAAAATTCTCAATGAATTAAGAGGTAGATAAGCATTTGGTTTACATGAGAATTAATAGATTTGACATAGTTCTGATTTACACAAGAGTTAAAATGAGAAACATTTGTCAGGTTTGTACTTGAATCTGCCAAGTTCTTTTTCTTAGAAGAGTTTTAATCCTCTGCAAGGGATTCAGTCAGCATATGGCTTAATTCTTCTACCAAGAGTGAACTTATGGTTACTGATTTCTTTGAAATATCTTTTGTATTGTGTTGGAAGAATTCAAAATGGAACATTTTTCTTGGACATTTTGATTAATATTTTTTCTTCATTTTTTTATGCGAAAATAATAATGTAACTTTTATTGTCATTTCAAAACTCTCTCAATGGGCCCTTTTTTTAATTAGTTGCACTTTCTTAAGTGTCCAGCATTCTGAGTGTGATGAGGCTTCTGATTGGGAGATTGGAGGTTTTCAGGTGCATGAAATAATCTCTTAATTGCTATCCTCCCCATGTCCACCCTGTCCCTGGGTTATGGAAACTGTTAGAATCCCAGCTAATAGGCAAATAGTGAATCCCCAGACAATAACAAAACACTATGAAAGTATACAAATAAATTTTTATCGTAAAATGACCAACAATACATTATATCAACAGTTTAACACATGGAATTGCATTCAAAATATATTTAGTTGAATCCATAAAACTGGGAAAAATATAGATTTTGGCTTTAAATAACCCATAGAGGTGTTGATATGCCACTAAACAAAATCAGTCAACCAACCAACCAACCAACATGAAAGAACTCTTTCATGACATTAGTTGATACAGTATCCTACAATTTCTTAAAGAAAGTATTACAGTATATAATTTCAACAAAACTACATAAAACACACATATCACCACTTCTAGTAATTATGTCCACACGACATATTTATGCAATGAAGCTGAGTATCATCTACCATGTATTCAATTGTGAAAGCAGAATAACACATGTCATATTTTTATTACTTCAAAGCTTCCAAGGAAAGGAAGTTTGCAATAAAAAGAAAAACAAAAGAAAAAAGAATGGGGCAAAAATAATATAAAGCAAGCAAACAATATATGCAGGGAAAATTAACAGTGATAAAGAACAAAGTTTACAACTAAGAATTCTGGTTGATACACAAGAGTAAATTTGGATAAGTGAATGTAATGCTCTGACTTCAAGACAGACTGGGACTGATTCATATAAAACCAAGAACTGGCCTGTTTTGTTGGCGAGAAAGAAATTCCAGCATGCATTTGTGTGCTTCTATTTATAATTCAGAGAGGGGGGAGTGTTTTGTAGTCATTCTCATCAAGATTGAAACCAACACATTAAATTTTGGTATTAAATGACCCATAAGGAGTTTATATGCTGTTAAATAAACAAAACAAAACAAATATATTTTATGGTCTTTCACAAATGTTTAATTCACATGATGTCAAGTGTACTAAAAGTTGTATAACTTAAAAATCTGGTTTTTGATTTAACCCAAATGTTTAATGGGGTTAAATGGTAAATCAAAGAACATATTAAACTGAATATATATTTTGAATATAATAGATTTCAACAAGGACTACAAAAGTTTTAGAGAACAAATGTTTTAGTCATTTAAATATGTAGGGTAGAAATGGAAGCTCCCATTAGATTATGGGAGACTTCCAGAGGCAGACAGAAGTTACCTCCTCCAGTGTCATATAAACACTAGCAGTATAGCCCAGCATTGCTCGGGTGTAATGAAAGCTTTAAAACTAATCCATGGTCCTGGAGCTCAGACTCTTTGGACATTGGCACGAAAGACTAAAAAGCAATAGTTGCTTCCAGTTAAAGCGAAACCGTTGACTGAAAGAAAAATGAATGGATGTAAGTCAAATTTTGATTTCCTGGTATCGATATCAAATAAGTTTTTTCATCATAAACTGAATTTTGAAGGTTAAATAAGTCCTTTGAGTAAATGGTATTATGGCTGAGACTAAGAACTACAATTATACCTACTTAGAGCCAAACCTGAAGCAAAAACTAAAATAAAAGGGCTGAAAAAAATAAAGACATACAGGCAGATAAACAGACACACACACAAAAATCTTGCCTTATATGTATATATATATATATATTATTGATTTTTTTGCACTATTGTAAGAACTGCAACCTTGAAACTTCTGAATATCATTTCTTATGTCTTTGTCTATGAGTGTATCAGATTTGATTAAAATCGAACCACTCCTTCTATCACTCGATTTTTTCGATTTTCGATATTTATCAGGAGTACCTTGACACAAAACATACGTAAGAACACTTGCAGATGCTTAGAGTACAACTGTGTAAATTTTCAAGAAAATTGGTTCAGCTGTTTCGGAATCTATAGGTAATGGACACACACACTCACACAAAGTTCCATTTATAAATAAGGTTAGATTTAGATTTGAGTAGCTAGAGGCCAAATGTATTTTTGTATTATGTTGATAAGAGAAGAAAATAATTGAGAATTACGACTACCATTGCCAATGTGGTTATTTTACAAATTATAACAGTAAAATAGGAACTTAGTTTAGCCTCATTTCGAAAGAAAATATTTATTTTATTTAATATACATGGTGATTGAAACTTTTATGAATGAGTGACCATCCAGGTGTCTTAACTTAAGACCCTATGACTTTTTCCTTTGGCGTGATTAAATTAGCAAGTCTATTATATCAAACCAAGACTTTGAAAGAATTTGAAGAGTGAATGCAAGAAGTTAAGTCTTTCATGCCACAAGAATTCCTGGTGAAATCAGTTGATAGAATTCTTGGATGGCTCAAGAAACTGGTAGCAAAATTTGATGCCCGTATCAAATTTTAAATAAAACCTCATGCTAAACACTTTCCTCTCATATACATTTCTTGGAAAAATTATAGTTAATAAATAAATATTTAAAAATTACAGGTAATGAAAAATGTGTTTTGCATGTCAACACAAAAGAAGACAGTAGTTATTGCAATATGCCATCCACAAGAGTTTTTGTTTTGTATCTGATGGAAGATTAAATTCTCTGAATAGATTCATTTTCTACTACTTATTAGATTTTGACAGTTTATTTAAAGTCAAAAAATATTTTTAGATGGGAAATTTTTTTTTAGATAATAATATTTTAGGGATACAAGTCTTATGTAGCTGGGGGAAAATAGGTGGACTCATACTTTTCACAATAGTATTTGCATGAAAGTGAATCTAACAGATCCAACTAGAGTTAGAACTCAGCTCTCCGATTAACAAATCTGAGCCATTATCTATTACACCACCTGCACATCCAAGCTTACAGCACCTGGTATTCCCAAGTTGTCACACATCTAGTTACTGATCAGGTTTGACATTGTTTAACATCTGTGAATATGTTTGAATATGGTGTGGCTGTAATCCATGGAAGATTAAAGGGTGTTGTCCATTAAAGGTGACTAGAACATAAAAGGATCATTCCTGCTGACGTGTATTGCCAAAAATTTGGTCCAGTAAACACAACATTAAGTTTTGTATCTTTGATAATCAGAAATGATGTTATTTACAGCATGGCAATGTTGAGAGACACTCTGCAGAATAAAAGCAAAATAAAAATTTCATAAGAGGCAGAACATTCAGAAAGAAAGAAGTTGAAAACAATCTTTCAAACATTTTTTTTTTTAGAAAAAAGCCTTGATTTCTTTAAATGTGAATTAGAAAATTTGCCTTCTTGTTGGGATGCAATTGTTGAAAAATCAGTCAGTTAAGTGCCATATGTGATACATGCTTGGGCGATCATGTCTCTTTCAAGACATGACTGACTGGGCAGAATATTATCCCGCAGTAGGTTTCCATTGCTTTCTGTGGTAGACTGGTTGCCGACCAAGGCTATAGAACCCAATCTATTCTGTTATTTAACCCATAACTGGAAGGAAGAGATGGATTAATACCTTTCCCAAGGGTATTTGCATGTAAGTGAATGCAATGAATTCAGCTGATTAAGGTGATTCAATTTTTTCTTTTTTTTTATAAATAATATTTAAGTAAATTTGACATGTCTACATTCTATCTTATTTTTGTGAAATATAATTCTGAACATCCTGGTATAACTTTTCACATGATGTGCTTAGAACTTCATGTTGAACTGGTGTTTCACCACGTATGTCTCTATGCCCTCCCATTCTGTGACACCAACTCCAGGCTCAAAATAAAACATCAACTATCTTACCCATCAATAAAATAATGTCCACCAATATGATTCTTCTGCTTCTCCGCATGCTCTGAATAACATTCAAGAACTGTTCTGGTTGGCATTATCACCAAATCTTTCCTCTTTTGAACGTATAGTAAAATGACTTGTTCAGTTATCTCCCCTACAACTCTTTCTGTTTGATATCAACAGGTGAAAGAAGTTTGGAATAACAAATTAATCATGACTTTCTCAAAGGCAAGAATCTTCAATAGAATGTCCTGTGACTGGCATATCACAATGTCTGACAAAGAAAAAAATATGTGTGAGGACTGTATGGCACTCAGTGATGGTTGTTTCCATGTGTAATATGGAACTGGTAAATAACATCTTGATTATGGTTAACATTAATTAGAATTCTCATTTACCTTTGGTTAAACAGTCAATTTTAAATACTTCTATGTTTGTCCCAAATATTGTCTAACCTGCTCTGCTGCTATTGCTGGAAGGGATCTGCTTCTCCAGCAGATTAATGTCCACCCATATCAATCTTATAGCTATTCAACATGCTCTGTAAGAAGTTTGACAACTTTCCAGGCTGGCACAATTACCAAACATATCTCCTCTTGAACTTATACATAACCCATTAATACTAGCTGTATGTTTCAGTAATTGGAAACAAAACTAGTTCTTCTAACAGGTTTTTCTAGTGAAAAGGATGGTAAGACAATCAGCAGAATTAAACAAAAACATTTGTCAAAGGATGAATGAATCTTTTTGTCAGGTCATTGGACATCTCCATAACTATGTATGTAGCTGATATGGGTGTGACATGGCATTGCTGGGTAGGGGCTACCTAGACAGAGGTCACTTGCTAAAGAAAAGAGTTATCTTGATGGAATCAATGGCTGTGTGTTTGTGATCAAGGCCAGCTTTCATGTTGGAGGACCAGATATAGTTTGACTTGAAGGAGGATGAGCTTGGCCATGTATATTGGCCTAAGATATTGGCTATGCATGAATGAATACTTACCGGACTTTCAATCCAGATATGAAGAGGGAACTGGTCAGGTGCTCAGTTGAGCAGAGACTCTCTGACCACACCCAGTCAGGGGACTGATGAGGAGGAAGATTCTCCTTTGCCTATTGCCTGTTATAATACTTCTTTATTTGTCATATATCAAGAAGTATTATTACATAGGCAAAGAAGAATCTTATGTCAAATAAGTAAATACTTTTATTGTTCACTGATTGACTTAAACTGCTGTTTTCACCTTTGCTTTTGCTGTTACATCATCTCAGTCATATTACATTTGGGTTTACTTTAGATTAGTGTGAGCAGAGGAAGCCACACTGCATAGAGACTGTCAGTTTCATGCTGAAATATGACCTTCTTGACCAAGTGCCATTACTTCTTTATTAGGCTATGTATATAGGTAGCTAGATGATTGAGAGGCAAGGGAAGAGAAAACTAGCTTTCCTCTTTCTCAATTTCCCTTAATACCCCTATGGCTTATATATAGAGTCTGCAAAAGAAGTAGTGTCAACTAGTCTGAAGATTGCATTGAAACATGAAACTGACAGTCACAATTGACTCTCATGTCCACACTGTTTGCATTGATAAATGTCTTATCTCTGATATTGAGCACTCTATACCTGTTAATATAACATTTTAAACACACACACGTGCACATACATATATAAAGAGAGAGAGAAAAAGAGATTGCCTCAAGTTTGCATTCAATTTTGAATCACTGTCGTTGCTCAGTGTTAATTTCAGTGTTCACTTTTAATATTCACATACGCTCTATCCTTAATATCAAGCACTTTTACTCATAAATATATCTTCAAACTATATTTTCGTCATGTGTAAATATAGGGTTAATAAAAATATAAAATTTATCTCTCAGCTTGTTAATTCAGCACCCTGATTCCAGAGTTTCATAGATGAACCATTTCATAATTGTTCAATGCACTCATCAGGAGGTATCTATGAGATTGTATTTAAATGTTCAGAGTGTCTAAACAAATTGATGACTGTTATTTCCTGTTTCCTGTATATAACTGGATATTTTACATACTTCTCTCTTTTTTTTTTCTCTATTTTTTTGTTTTTAACACACTAGTTTATGTTTGCAATGAGGTTATTTGGTACCTGGACGAAGTACCCCAAATGGTGGATCACATTGTATATTACCCATTACCCCATTACTCAGTGCTTTTGGCTGGGATTTTTTTTCAAAAATGGTCACGGATCATTTTTTTTTTCTAATAAAGCCATTAAATATTGAGATCTAAAAAAAATCAAGATTCAACTGCATTAAGCATTATCCATGAGATTATATTCCTTTGTTTATTGTCTTCCTTGGAAGTAAATTTACCAGGCAAACATAAGCCAGGAGATTTTCTCTCGCCTTCATGTTGCTTTTATTTTTTGCTGTACATGCACTTAGCCTTTTGTTACATAAGGTTTCAATATTGATCAATAAAACAAGAACACGACACACATCCCGGAACAAAAGGGTTCATCGAATAACATCTTAGGCTGAAATGTCATAAACCAGTTTTGTTTTTCCTCTTTTCACTGCTTGCTTTTTTTTTTCCACAATTGTTCTCAACTAAAAGTCAGTGAATGAAGCAATCAAAGAAATTTATGCATTATATGCAGTTATTTCAAGTTTGGTTCCAGTGTATTCTTGGCAAATAGATAGACTCAGTATCTTTTCTCCTTTTTTTTTTTTTTTGGTTGATTGAATACTATTATTTGGTTCTGTCTCTCTTTTTCCATTTTTGTTTGATTTTTTTTTTTTTTCCATCTTTCTTCCCTTCATTTTTCTGTCTTTTGTTTCTTTCTATTTTTTGTCTTTTATTCTTTCTTTTATTATTTTTCTGTTATGGTTGCTTTTATTTTTATTTACATGACTTTTTTTATTTTTACTTTTTTCTATGAATGGGAGCCCATTTTATTCTCTCACATCATGTTTTTTGTTTTTCTTATTCTCATTTTTTTAATAGAAGCGTCATTCTCCTTTTCTTTATGAATGAGAGTCCATTTTGTTCTTTCCTTCTTTTTCTCTTCTCTTCTCTTCTAAAAAGAGGTCAGTTTTATTCCTCATTTCTTTCCTTCTTTGTGGATTGAAGTTCATTTTATCTCATTTTTTTATTTTTTTGTAGAGAAGTTCATTTTCCTTTTCTTTATTCATTTGCTTTTTGATTCTTACATTTGCCCTTTTTTTCATTTGCCCCTCTTTTCTTTTTTCCCTTTGACTTCTCTTTCACTCTTTCTTTCTTTCTTTCATTTGCTCTCTCCCTCCACTCTTTCTTTCATTTGCATTTCGCTCTTCCCTCCACTCTTTCTCTTTCATTTGCTCTTCCTCCACCTCCACTTCTTTCTCTTTCATTTGCTCCTTTCTCCCTCCACTCTTTCTCTTTCTATGCTCTCTCTCCTTTCATTTCTCTCTCTCCACTTTCTTTCTTTCTCTCTCCTCCACTCTTTCTCTTTCATTTGCTCTCTCCTCCACTCTTTCTCTTTCATTTGCTCTCTCCTCCACTCTTTCTCTTTTATTTGCTCTCTCTTTCTTTTACACTTTCTCTCTTTCTTTCTGATCTTTTCCCCACCTCTGTCTTTCGCTTTATTCCTATTCTTTTGAAGTCTTTTGTTCTTTCTCTTTCTTCTCCTCCCATAAATACTGTGTTTGCATTCTTTTACTTTGTTTCTTTAAGTTTTTTTTTCCCTGAAATTAGTTTCAGAAAATCTCGCCTCACCAGTAACACACTTGACAAAGGCATGATTTCTAGTCTTTCTTCAGTCGCTTTACCCTGACATTTACCTTAGCATTCTACCATAGCAGACGGAGATGAAGAGTTAGGAGAAAATTACCAGCTAGCACAAAAGCAAACACTTATACCTGTTATATATTTTTTTCACTCATCACAGATGAAATTGTTAATGTACTTCCTCTTTTATGACCACAGTTTTATTATCATTATTTTTATCAAATATTTGGTTGTTTGTCTAATCATAAGCATAACTCATTATTAATATTATTCATAAATAACAACAATAATTTTATGATAAAAGTTTCTTCACTTTTTCCAACTTATTTCTGGTGAGTTTTTTGTTTATCAAACGTACTAAGCCATCTACTCTGCCTATAATCAGGTGTTGTCACTTGCTTCATAAAAACTCTATGTCAGTTCTCATTAAGGTTTTTCTTCATGTAGCCTCCAGTGATTCTGATCAATGTTTTTCTTTATGTGGCCTCCAGTGATTCTGATCAATGTTTTTCTTTATGTGGCCTCCAGTGATTCTGATCAATGTTTTTCTTTATGTGGCCTCCAGTGATTCTGATCAATGTTTTTCTTTATGTAACCTCCAGTTATTCTGATCAATGTTTTTCTTCATGTAGCCTCCAGTGATTCTGATCAATGTTTTTCTTTATGTGGCCTCCAGTGATTCTGATCAATGATTTTCTTTATGTGGCCTCCAGTGATTTTGGTTTTGTGTTATATGCAAAGTAAATAGCAATACAAAAATGTACCCTACCATGGAGCAATATGTAGCGATTTTCTGTTTCATATTCTTACTGCAGTAATGAACTTAATCCTCATTCAGTCCTCCACCCTATCATACTAACCAGCACTGATCAATTTTATAAGCTGAAACTGGCAGTTGATCTCAAAAAATGACCTATAATCTGACAAACTGTGACAAGAAATGGCTTGTTAATTTTAATGTCTCTAAAAAGAATCTACTCTCTCTTAATCATCCCTTTTTTGCCATTTATCAGCATGGCTGATGCTAACCTCCAGGAGAGTGACTTATTGCACTTTTTCAGACTAACATTTTCTTCTGACATGAAGTGGAAAGATTATATTGAATCAAGTGCTAGATCTGCTTCTAGGAAATTTAATGGCTTGTGTTGTGCTAGGCAGCTTTTTTTACCAGAATCTATCTTCGATGTTTATAAATTTAATTTTTGTTCATGCCTTGAATATTTCTGGAAAAAGTACCACATCTGGTCTGGTGCTTCTGCTACATATTTAGAGGTTATTGATAGAATCCAAATAACCTGCAATATTATTGGTCCTGACCTGGTATCTCAGCTTCAGTCACTTTCCCACTGCTATAATGTAGTTTCCCTGTGCCTTTTCTCTAAATACTTTCATGGTAATTGTGGTGCAGTGGATATTGACTCAAAACAACAAATTGGGGAGCCAAGTTTGAATTCCAGTTGATTTCCTCACATTCACTTATGCACAAATACCCTTGGGAAAGGTATTAATCTGTCTCACTCCTCCAGTTATGGGTTAAATAGTAGGACAGATTGGGTTCTATAGCCTTGGCTGGCAACCAGTCTACTGCAGAAAGCAATGGCAATCAACTGTGAGATAATTTTCTGTCCAGTTAGTCAGGTCTCTTTCCAGACATAATTGCCTAAAGCGTGTATCACATATGGCACTTAACTGACTAGATGGTTAGATTTCATCATATTTTTTTTTTTTATATATATAATCGTGTGACCCCAAGCAAGACATTTTACTGCCAATGTTGTACAGGGGTTTACATAGGAGGAATGTTATGAGAAAGAGTGACAGGCTACAGAGGGTGTCAGGAAGTGAGTACGAGAAGAAAGAGACTACTGATGAGTGGGGTGGATGGAGAAAAAAGCATGAGAGAGTAGATGTAAGTTAGTGAGACAGGAGATGACTATTGACTTTACATTTAAATTCTTGGAGATTGTAGCTGTTGGAAAAGCAAGTAAATAGAAGGGAATTCCACAGGCAGGAAGTACAAGAAGCTGATGGAGTAGAATTTGCATTTACATTTTAGTGGTTTCACAGTAAAAGGGTGGAACCTAGTTGCTAATCTTGTGGTTTGAGTAAATTCATATATAGGGGGCACCAGTGAGCTAAGTTCATCAGAGCAGAAGCTGTGAAAGTATTTGTAGAAGAAACACAGGGAAGAAAGGGTTGTATACTAGCTGCCAAGTCAAGATCGATCACATTACAGATTCTCCGTTGGATTTGGTCAAGGACCCCTAGGTGGATAAAATGGCCAGAAGTAACTGTAATCTACTTTCTTCCACTTCTTGCTTGTGGAACTCTTCTGGCTTCTTCCATTCAATTTTGATCTTCAAAAATTTAAATGCCATGTCTATTGCTGTTTTCTTGCCTTACTTGGAGTGAAATGATTAAAAAAATATCAGTATTTATAGTGTGTGTTTTTAAACTATTCTCTTAATTTTTTTATTAAGGTAAATAACATGGATCAGGAAGCTAATCTTTTAGACCAGTGATTCTAAAAGTCAGCAGGGAGGTGGTGAGGAAAAAAAGTGGGCAGTCAGAGGATGGTAGTGTACATCTAAACCATGACATTGTCCCTGAAACTTATTTTGCCTTCACTTTACAGTGCATCCCATTTATAGAACAATTATTATGGTAAATATGAAGATGAGTAAATCCAATCAAAGTTTGGCTATACATTTGTAGAAGTAAGAGGGTTTTGTTTTTTTTTTTGTTTTTTTTTTTGATAATTGTTTCACTCCAAACACGGCAGGATTGCGACTAATGTGCAAGGGGTTACAGTGAGAGAAAGAAAAAAGAAACAAAACAAGGCACAGGGAAATTAGAAAAAACGATAAGAAAAAGATGGAATTCAAGGAGATAGAAGATGGTAATTGATGTTGCATTTAAGCTTTTGGAGATTGAAGTTATCAGAGAAGCAAGCAAATGGAAAGGAGTTCAACAAATGAGAAGCACAAGAAAAGAAACTGTTAGATTAGAAGAACCAGTTCAGTCAGTTAAATGCCATACGTGATACACGCTTGGGTGATCATGTCTCAAAAGAGACATCACTGACTGGGCAGAAGATTATCCCACAGTAGGTTGCCATTGCTTTCTGCGGTAGACTGGTTGCCAGCCAAGGCTATAGAACCCAGTCTGTCCTATTATTTAACCCATAACTGGAAGGAAGAGACAGATTAATACCTTTCCCAAGGGTATTTGCGCGTAAGTGAATGCAAGGAATTCAACTGGAATTCGAACTCGGCTCTTCGATTTCTTGTTCTGAATCAATATCCACTGCACCACAACGCACATCCACATTAACTATTTTGATGGTAAAAGGGGTGGGACCTTGATGCCAATCTAGTAACCAGAGTAAATAGATGTGATCTGGTTGTGTTTTGGTACACAAGAGGGCACCAACCCCCCCAAAAAATTTGGGAAACACAGTTTTAAATCAATCCTACTTTAAGTGATTTAAATACACACTGAGCATTTCAGAATTGTGGCCTTGTGTTCTGGGGAGTGTAATGGACATTGGTGGACCAACTTCATATTCCAACTGAGTCTTTCTTAATACTATTGTTCACTCAATCTATGTTTCAAGAACCAGACAAGGTAGAGCTTTACTAAATGGACTATTGTAAAAATGTACAAAAGGTGCATATTCTGAGGATATGTAGGATAGATAATGGTTGAGCCTAGACCTGAAAAGGTTAATATTGTAATGATCAGGGAAGTATCTTTTCAGGAGTTTGTTCCATACACTAATAGTTCTGGGGAAGGATCTGTCTGAGTAAAACTTTCTCCTTAGCAATGGAATATGAAATAAATGAGGATGAATTGACCCTGCATATATGTCATGGCAGATTCTAGCTATGAAGATCTGAAGTGGTGGAGTGCAGCTAATCTGAACTTCTGCCATGAAAATAGCAAATAGCTAGCAATGTTTTGTCCATGGGGAAGGGTTTGTAGGGTGACCAATAATTCATTACTCACAAGGCCACTTTTCTTTTTCTTTTTTTTTTTACAGTGAGGTTTACCCTGTAAAAAGCCCGGGAGCCACTCCAGGTAGAGGTTTTCAGTGTAAGAGTGCACAGTTTATGTGGAAACCTTTTTTTTAATCATTTTTCTCCAAACAAGATTGGAATGCCACTAGAATGCAGTGGGGTTATAGGAAGTGAAAGAGAAAACTGAGAATATGGCAGATTGAAGAAAGGACAAAAGATGAATGGAATTCAAGAAGACAGAGGATGGTGATTGATGTTGCATTTGAATTTTTGAGAGTTGTAGTTATTTGGGAAATGAGTAAACACAAGGGAGTTCCACAAGTGGGAAGTGTGAGAAAAACTTTAAGTAGAAGTGGTGGCCACATTTAGTTATATAAGCAGCAAAAAGATGAAACCTATCTGCCAATCTAGTAGCACACATAAATTCATGTAGTTGGGGTACCAGGAAAAAAAGCTTGTCAGTTGCCATGAAAATATTTGTAGAAGAGACAAAGGGAAGCCACATCACATTGGTGAGAAAGTGATTGAAATTGAGAGATCTGGTCAGGATTAATATCATTACAGATCCTTCTTTAGATTTTGTCAAGAAAAATCTCAAGATGTATAGCAGGAATACTGGACCAGATATGGCAACTGCATTCAATGCACAGATAAACAGTATATTTGTAAATGTGTATGATAGACTCAAATGAAAAACATGTGGAGAAGATAACAGTTAACCTTTGAACAGGTTAAGATTGTAGTGATTGGGAAAACTTTCTCTTGGGAGTTCCACAGAGCAGTGGTTTTGCAGGAAGTCATATAAACACTTTCAAATTCTGTCAAGGCTGGAAAGTGCAGATTCAGCCCAGATATGTTGTATTCCCTTTGTACCAATGCTTTTCTTCTCTCCTCAGTTGTGGGTTAAATAGTTGGGTTGACTGGGCTCTCTGTGGATGAGCAGCCAGTCTAGAAGAATGAAAACTCCAAATTCAAAACTCTGAAACATATCAATTCAACGAAAGAAAAAGGAAACTGTGGAGAGCTATGGCCACCTGTTTTCTAATGGGACATAGAATAAAATAAAATCAGTTTTAAAAATCTGAGAAATATTATTAACAAGCATGGTATTAATAAAAGATTCATTGTTATAATAATGTTAATAAACTACCCCACTACACAGGCTTCTTCTTCTATGTGCTATATCCCTTGAACGAACATGGCTCTCTACAACTTCCTATACTTTATTTGCTGCTTCTTCATCTCTTTTTGACTCTAAGTGCCTTTTTTGTTTCTATTCTCTTTATAACTTCTTTGTTGGTTACATGCTCTGTTATTCTTAGCATCCTTCTGTAGAACATCTTTGTTAGCTCAAGTTTGTATCTGTGAAGAAATCATCCAGAATTCACTGTTATATAGGAAAGATGCATATTATACACAAGTTCAGGACTCTTTGTTTCTGGGCTAATGGTCACATCACAGTTCCTGTACAGTCCCAGAAGTTAGGCAACGTCAAGCCTGGTCAGTACCTAGATGGGAGACGACTTGAAATACCAGGTATGTAAGCTTCAATGTGCAGCTGATATAACAGATAATTACTTGAAATTGTTAATTGGAGAACTGAGTTTCAATTCCGGTTGTGTTTGTTATATTCACTTGAGCACAAATATTTTTGAGAAAGGTATAAATACACCTCTTCTCCTCCCCAAATATGGTAGAGTTAGTAAAGCTTGTATCACTAAATCAATATCTCAAAAAATATTTTTCTGGCTTTGAATAATCTGCAAAAACTTGATAAACTGTAAAGTTAACTCCGTATTCCACTTTCTCTTGGAACATTTCCACATTTAATAATTTCACTTCCTACAAATTGATGTTATTCTATTCTGTAAATAAATTTTCCTTCAAACATACGAATGAAACACCTACATTCTTTCCAACCTTTTGATGATGATAATCTTAACTTGTGGAGAGTTTGGTTATGTTTGGCACAAGGCCAATAAAATAAACTTGATCTCGCTCCCTATAATCCCAGTTTAAAAACTTAGTAAGGTATTCTTCGTATTTACCCACCTACCCACAGTGATGAGATGTGACATAGTCATTTTTAATGTAGGGTGCTCATATGAAGACAAAAATTGCCCAGCAAAAAGAAACTGTTAACATAGAATTTACCGTTATATCTATGCAATTCAACTGTAAAATGATGAAATCTTGACTTAAATTCAAAAGCTCTAGGTACCATAGTGGAGAGCACACTCGAGCAATTACTATGAAAGTATTTGTAGAAAAGACATAGAGAGGCAACCTTATAGTGGTGGGAAAGTGACTGAAATCAAGCTGCCAGATCAGGACCAATAATATTGCTGATTCTTCTTTGAATTTTATCAAGGAGCTTAAGGTAAATAGCAGGGGCACTGGACCATAAGTGGCAGCAATATTCTAAGCATGGATTAATGGTAAGAATGTAAGATAGATTCCAGAGATAAAAATTGTCTCATCTGAGACAGCGAACTGGCTTTATTAGCAGCTGACCTACCAATGAATTCAATATCGTCTTTCCACTTCATATCGCTTGATAATGTTAACCCGAGAAGAAGCAACACTTTCATCAGCATAGCTGATGAAAGGCAGAGGGTTCTCCCAAATGATTAATAGAGTGAATTTTAGTTTTAGATGTGTTAAAAGTGACAAACCATCTTTTGCCCAAGTTAATCATAATGTTGAGCTTGTTTTGGACATCAGCTGCCATTTTGAACTTGTCGGACTGATCAGTCTTATTATCGAGGGAGAAGTAAATGGTTGTATTGTCAGCATATCAAGTTGAAAGCTTGTGTCATCAGGAAGATTGTTAATGAAAATTAAAAACAGCATAGGGCTAAGAAGGAAACCCTGGGGAACACCTGCATTAGTATGAAAGGATATATATATATATATATATATAGTGTAATGGATGAATTGTTAAATAGTGATTAACATTGTATTTACATTTTTCCAGATTAAAGTTGGCTGGAAAGCATGAAGCTGGAAGGGAGTTCCTCAGGCAAGAAGTGCAGGGAAAAGAAACTGTCAGCATAGAATTATGGTTGCATCTAGCTAGTTCAACTGTAAATTGATGAGCTCTCAATACCAGTCTAGTGTTGTACATAAATTCATAAAGACTAGGTAGCAAAGTGAAGAACTCATCTTAACAATTACTATGAATATTTATGAAAAAGGCACAGGGAGGCAACCTTATAGTGGTGGGAAAGTAACTGAAATCAAGCTGCCAGATCAGGACCAATAATTGTTATGTACGTACTGATGGACAGTAATGGACCCAATCCTGATATAATATGTTGGAAATATTGAGAGAGTGGTGTTTTCTTACTGTCTAGAAGTGTCAGATACACACACACACACACACACACACACACACACACACAAAGTTCCATTTATAAATAAGTTTAGATAGTCTGGAGAGAAAAATTGTCTTGCCAACACAGTGAACTGATTTTCCTTGCAGCTGATCTAGCAATAGATTCTATATAGTCTTTCCACTTCATGTCAGCTGAGAACATAACCCTGAGAAGACACAAGTTACTTTCCTGGAGTTTAGCATCAGCCATGTTGGTGGAAGGCAGTGAGGGTCACTCGAATTATTAATGGAGAGAAATTTAGTTTTGAAGGTGTTAAAATTAACAAGCCATCTTTTGCCACAGTTAACGATGGACTTGAGGTTGTTTTGGGCATCAGCTGAGATTTTGACCTTGTCTGACTATTTACCAGGAATCTTGCCACTGAAGCTGGATGTCACGCAAGGTTGGTTCTTAATAAGAAAATTCTGAGTCCTTAAGCTTGGGCAAAAATTACCCATAGACCTTCCATAAGGCAGGGTTGGACTCTTGTCTACTTTTTTCCTTGATGAGATTCTGCCCTTCAGCATAACCTCATCTGAGTTTCTCTTTGCCTGGAGACAGAGAGTTCAACAAGGTTGCCTTCGAGCAGAACTTGTCAAATTGATCAGCCTTACTATCGACACAGGAGTAAGTGGTTGTGACATCAGCATAGATATTAAGTTGAGAGCTGATGTCATCAAGTCGATCATTAATGAAAATAGGAATACCCATGTTAGTATGAAAAGGTCTAGATGAGTGACTTTTCAGGATAACTTTCATTTCACAATTTGATAGGAAAAACTGGATCAGTTCAAAAATGTGTCCACAGACACCATAACTTTCCAGCTTTTGGAGAAGACCTGAGTACCAGGCTCTGTCAAAGGCTTTAAGATGTCCAGTGCTACAGCCCAGGCTTTACTGTTTTTATCTAGAGCCTGATAGACTCTTTCTGTAGTTATTGTCAATACATTAGCACTTACCAACTTTCCTGGCAAAGTATCAAGCCAAAACTCCCATTCAGTTTACCACAGTCAATAAAAATTATGTTGATAAGAAGCATCGTGCTAGATTGGTAACTAGGTCTCAACATTTTATTGTTGAAATAGCTAGATGTAACTATAAGTTCTATTCTAATGGTTTCTTCTCTTGCATTTCTCACCTATCGATCTCTTTTCTGGTTTCTTGTTTTCCTGCAACCTACAATCTTCAAAAATTTAAATACAATAATTAGTCGCCATCTTCTGTCTTCTTTAAACTCTGTTCTTTTAATGCTCTTTCTCTTAACTAAATTCTTTTCATTTTCTTTGACTTTCCATAACTTTTTGCTATCTTAGAGGCATTATTACCTTACTTAGAGTGAAATGATTAAAAAAAAATGCAATTAATTCGAATAAAATAGCAACATCAATTCATTGATATTGGATTTAACATCAGCCAATAGAATTGAAGAGAAATTTAAATTTTCTAAAATTTGATGATAGGGACAATTTGTGGGTATTTTTTTTAATTTTTTTAACAGTATTTTGTTTTTTCAATAAAAGCTTATTTTCTTTCTTGAATTTTATCTGATGTTCATCATCTTCCATTTTCTCTCTTTTTTTTTCAACTTCTCTCTCAGTTTTATGTTTTTCACTTCTGTTCTTTCTTAATATCTCTTTCCACCATTTCTTAAACCTCTGCTTATTTTTGCTCTCTTCGTACTTTTCCTTTTTTTTCTTTATTGTTTTCATCCTTTCGTTTTGCCTCTTTTTGCCCTTTACACTTTTCATTCCTATTTTATTGGGATTATTAATTTTCTCTTTTACTACCTCTATTTTTCTATCACTTTACCTCCTTTTTCTTTCATTTTCATTTTTTCTTTTATTCTTTTTCTTACTCTTTTTCTTTTTCATTAAATTAATTTTTTGCTTTTAGCTTTTAGATTCTTTATTATTTCCTTTTGGTTTTATAATTATACATATTCCTCCTTTTCCTGATTTTCTCTTTTTCTTTCTTATTTTTTTTTCATTCTTTGTCTTCTATCCTTCCTTTTATCCTAGTAATCTTCCTTCTTTTCTTTCCTCTTCTTCATGTTTTTTCCCCTTTTATGTTCTTCTTTCATTTTCTTTTCCATTTTCTCATTCTTCTCTTTCCTTTCTTTCTTCTCTCTTCTTTCACATTTTCTTCCTTTACTTTTTTATTCTTCATTCTAATCTATTATTCTTTTTAATTTTTTTGAGTTTTCTTATGATTAATCTTCTTTCATTTTTCTTCTTCAGTTGTGACTTTGCATTTTTCTTCATTCCATTCTCCTTTTTTCTAAATTCCTTTGCTTACTTCAATCTTATTCATTTTTCTTCTTTTTCAATTGTATCTTTTTTTTTCATTCCCTTCTTTCACTCTTTTGTTCCTCCTCAATTTTTTTCTTATGTTGAACATATTTAGCTCTCTTCATTTCCTTCTTTATTTGTGCTCTTCATTTTTTTCTTTTTCTTTTTTCCTAAATTCATTTGCTTACTGTTCTCTTTGGAATTCTTCCTCCATTCTTATTATCTTTCCCCTTTTTTCCTACTTGGTAATTGTCTCCTTCTTTAATTATGCATTTCTTTATTTTTCTTCTTTCTTGTCTTCTATCTTTAATTCTTTTTTCTCCCATTTTTCCTTTGCAAGGAACCTTTGAAAGAGGCATCTCATTTCAATATAAAAATTGCCAGTTTGTGTCAACTGACAACAACAGCAAAAAAAAATCCAATCTTGCAGAGGATTCCAATCTGAAGGAATTATCTAAACGTGTGGAGAAAGAATCACAACAAAGCCTTTTCAGGCAAGTGTCAGGAAAATTCAAGTTGGTGTCGTAAGTGGAGAGTGGCTGATGGCAGAAGCTGAAATGACGAAGAGAAAGGAAACGATGAAGAGAGGATATTTTCAATGCAAGAATTACTCTCCACGTGAGTGAACTTCAATTTTACACGCACTGCACAAGGTTATTCGAATGGTGCTCTTGATCAAGAAATTCACCCCCTTTTGCACAGATGACATTCTCAGGTAATGGCTCGTTGCTTTCTGCAGAACTTACAATCGCATTGTGAAGAAAACTGGTTAATGGGGAAGACATTAGAATTGGAACTGCTGCAACCCTCCCTCTGCTTCTGCTATCTCTGATAATTCGAAATCCTCAGTAATTGTTTTGTGATATTCTTTTTCGTGACGATATCTTACCCACAAGGACAAATCAGACACTCAAACTCTCAATTTTTGCTGTGTGAACAGATTCTTTGATTGGATTGGGAAATGTTAGCTTTTACCTATTAATTCACATCTGTTAGCGCATTGGAAGGGAGATTGTTAGGTCTGTACTTTAATCATTATAATAATGCTATACATATATAACAGGGTTCGGTTCGAAATTTTTAGCACCTGAAGAAGGCCGGAGCGTACAATGGCTGAAAGTTGTACAAAGTGAAGAAAATTGTCTGAATAATGTAAATACTGTACATGTATAATATTTCTGCCATATTTGGGCTGGAGCTGCACAGTCTTTACTTGCCTATCTTGATAGAGTTCAAAAGTGTCTGAATGGCCTTGTGGTTGATGGATTATTTCCCACCCTGCAATCCTTTTCTCACATATAAAACTTTGAGCCTCTCACTGTTCCATGACAAGCTACATTTCTTAGTTCCACTACACCTGATTTTTACAACTGAGACCCACCATACCACCTACACAAGGACGAATCATCCCAATTATCTTTGTATTTTAGATATGAGAAGTAAGTACCCCAAGGATTGCTACTTTGTAGAATAGACTCCTACCAGGATGTTTTACAATCAATACAATCTTGTTCATTTCAAGTTAAGTGTTAACTGCCTAGCCCTGTGAACTACATGTCTTGCCCTTTCTTATGCTTATAAAACATGACACTGTAACTCTCTACTTTGAGTATCTCTTGGGCCTTGTATTGGGTGAACATTCTTCTTCTATGTGCCTTGTCCTTTCAGGATGTAGGTGATCATGGCCTTCCACATCTCCCTATCCCTGGTGGCTCTTAGCACGCTTTCTCCTGTAACATCTCCCAGCCCGTTCTATCATCCACCTGCTCAGGCCCTTCAAATATGTTATCTGCTGCTTTCCTCTGTTTCTTTTTCTCTCTATCTGACCTGTTAGTTTCAGGTTCTCCAAGCCCTCCTTCCTCATTGCATGTCCCAGGAACTTCAGCTGTCACTTCCTGATGCTCAGTATTAATTTTCTTTTTGTTTCCATCCGTTCCAAAACCATATCATTGCTCACATGCTCAGTCCATGATATCCACAGCATCCTTCTGTAGAACCATATTTCAGCTGCTTCCAGTTTTTCCTTTATCTTTGATGATATTGTCCAACATTCACTGCCAAAATAAATGGCTGACATCATAAAGCAACTTATTCCCAGGTATTTAAATTTTTTTGCTTGATTTTTTTTTTGTCTTGATTTTAGTATCCCCAACCAGTATTTGGCATTTTGGGTTGCTCTTTTTGCTGATGACCATGTATTCAGTTTTCTTACATTTTATTTGTAGTCCTTTTTTTGTCAATCTCTTCAACTACTTTCTGTAGGTGGTCTTGTAGTTACTTTTCCGTGTCTGCAATCAGCACTGTATCATCTGCGTATCTTATGTTGTTCAAATTGTGGCCTCTTATGACAAATCATGACATAACATCTAGGGTCCTTAGAATATTCTTGCTGTACAAGTTGAATAGATCCGGTGAAAAGACACATCCTTGTCTTGCACCCTTTTCTATCTAAATCTGCTGAATTCGTTATCTATTCGTATACAAGCTGTTTGTTGCCAGTAAAGATTCTTGATTACTCTTTCCCAAATATGTCGCGGCTGCTGAGAATCTCTATCAATTCTTTGTGTCGTATTTTGTTGAATGTCTTTATATAATTGATAAAACATAGGTACAATTCCTTCTTCGTTTGTATTGCTCTTTCGGAGAGCATCCTAATCATAAATATAGTGTTTCTTGTTCTAGTGTCTTTGACAAACCCGCACTGTTCTTGTTATATCTCTGGCCTAATTCTGCTTCTTGCTCTATTCATCAGGATTTGGATGATCTGTTTTGTAATATGACTCATTAAGCTGATATTTCAGTGTAGTTTGCATCCGTTTGCACCTGGCTTCTTAGGCAGTGCTATGAAAATCAACTTGCATAGGTTGTCTGGTATTATACCACTATTATAAATTTAATTTATTATTTCTGTAATTTTCTCTGTCGAATTCTTCCAGGGCTATCAGCAGCTCTATTACAATGCCATCTGGACCAGCTGCATTGTTTCTATTTAGTTTGGCTATTACAGCTTCCACTTCTGACTTTAATATTTCCGGTCCGTCCTCATCTTTGTGTATTCTTGGTTGCTTTCTCTTGTCATGGAAAAGATCTTTTATATATTCTTCCCATCGCTTGAGTATTTCCTTTTTCTCCAGTATTATCGTTCCATCCTTGGCTTTTGTACATCCTGTTGGGGAGCAGGTTTTTCATCCTGTCAGTTTCCTTATCTTCTTTTGCATGTCTGCTTTATTAGTCCTGCTCAGTCTCTCTACCTCTGCACATTTGTCATTGAACCATTCCTCTGTTGCCTATCTACATTTGTTTCTTATTTCCTTGTGTAGTTTCCTGTATTCTCTTTCATGTTTTGGCATCATTTTCTGTCTCCTTTGCATCATGTTAAGAATCTCTTCAGTAATTTACTCGTTTTTCTTCTGTTTAATTTCCTTTCGGGCAACATTGTTTGCTGATGTCACTAATGCTTCCTTTAGTGAGTCCCATTTCAAATGTTCTTTTCTAATTTGTTCTTTGTATTTGTTTTTCACACTGCTAGTGTAATCTTTCTGCAGATTGAGGTCATTCATGAGCGTGTTGTATGGCGCTCTGTTAAGCTTCTTCATTCTCCGGAGTTTTATCCTTAGTTTGCCAATGACTGGGACATGGTCACTTCAGCAGTTAGTGCCTGGGTAGGTTTTGCATTGCACTACTGCATTTCTGAATCTCCTGTTTATGGTTATGTAGTCTGTTTTTTTTTTTTTTGTGTCACCTGCTAAGCTTCTCCATGTCCAAAGACATGATGGGTGTTCCTGAGACTAGGTGTTAGTTATTACAAGAGTCTAATCCGTCGTAAGACGTGTGTATACGTGATTACTTCCGGTACGCCACCAGAAGTGTGACTAACTCTTCACTGACTCGCACTGACTCTTCAGTAACTCATTAGAGACTCTCAAGTGACTCTCTACGACTCCCCTGGAGAGAATCCCAATGACTGGGACATGGTCACTTCAGCAGTTAGTGCCTGGGTAGGTTTTGCATTGCACTACTGCATTTCTGAATCTCCTGTTTATGGTTATGTAGTCTGTTTTTTTGTTTTTTTTGTGTCACCTGCTAAGCTTCTCCATGTCCAAAGACATGATGGGTGTTCCTGAAACTAGGTGTTAGTTATTACCTGGTCATTTGCTATGCAACATTGAACCCATTTTTCTCCTCGTTCGTTGTGGGCTCCTAATCCAAAGTTGCCGGTCATCTCTCTTTCCCTCTGTTGGCATTCAAGTCACCCATTATGATTCTAATTTCTTAGCTTTTGCACTGAGCCTAGGCATTGTCCAGTGTCGAGTAGAATAAATCTATTTCCTTCTCAGTGTTGTTGGTGCATAAACTACTACGATAGATATGTTGAAGCATCTTCCTCTCAGTTTAACCTAGAGGACCTTCTCCGAAAACTGGTAGTATTCCAGAACACATTTCTTCACTTCTTTGTCCAGTATTAAGTCAACTCCTTTTTCATTGTTTTTGCCTCCTGTGTAAATTATCCTGTGGTCATCCCTGCTGAAGTCTCCATTATTAGGCCATCTGGTTATGCATATCTTCAGTCTGTTCATCTTTTGCTTGACATTCTCTAGTTGTCCACAGTTGAGTGTCCTGACATTCCATGTCCCAAAGGTAATTCTTTCTTTGTTGCACATAGTCGTAGAGTAACGGTATTAGTATATATAAAAATGAAATAAGATTTTAAAATTTTAGGTGTTTTTTTCTCCCCATTATTAGTTTCCATTAACAAGCAAAAAAACGATTTCAGCTGTTCATAAATAGATCATTTTAATCTGTTCATAAATAGATAATTTTGATCTGTTCATAAATAGATCATTTTCAGCTGTTCATAAATTGATCATTTTGATCTGTTCATAAATAGATCATTTTGATCTGTTTATAAATAAATCTGCAGTAAGCCTGTCTCTTGGCTGAAATAGTTCCATATTTCCTTGTGGGACCAGAGATTAGGGTTCAAGAATATTGTTATGCCACCAAGTATAAATGAATAACGCAACAACAGAATCAGAATATAAGTTGTATTCCATGGAAAGACGGTTAGTATGTACAGAAATTATTAGTAATATTTACAATAGAAAGACACAAGAGTCCAATCCATCGTAAGACGTGTGTATACGTGATTACTTCCGGTACGCCACCAGAAGTATGACTAACTCTTCACTGATTCGCACTGACTCTTCAGTAACTCATTAGAGACTCTCAAGTGACTCTCTACGACTCCCCTGGAGAGAATCCACCATTGCTATATATAGCAATGGGAACAGTCCATTTGTAGTCAAATAGGAGTGGCACCCTAACAAATATGTAAAGTCTAGGATACTGAATGCTGATTTTCAGTATCGGCATCCCCTCTCTCTTGTAAATTAGGTAGAACACAATTTTTATAACCTAATTTTTCACTCACATTTGACTTTGTACCATACTAAAAATAAATAATTAAATAGTAAATATAAATTCACTTGGAAAAGTATTTGAGTCAAACATTTCTGTAAAAATCATTTTTAATATAGTTTATTTAAAGAGTTCACCTTTTATTGCAATTCAACATTCATCCATTCACAACATACAATGCCATGCAAAAGTTTGTTTTTTTAGATATTTTTAATACATGTACATTAATTAAACTTTTACTGCTCAGGGAACATATATTTAGACATACAGTCAATCAGAATCTTTAAAAAACATTTAAAAAAGTATCCCATGAAGAAAAATCAACATTTAGTAAATGAAAAGTTTACAATACAGTTTCTTATTTACAAAAGCTTTTTTTTATAAAAATATTCAAATTTTGCTAGAATGTTCTAAATTAGGATTGGGTTGTTTTTTAGAACATTTTCAATTAATTTCATGATTATTTTCAAGAATGGTTAAAAGTATTGCATCATTCTTTTTCTGTCAACTATCCTTCAAACATTGACAAAATGGGTAAAAGTAAAATAATTCAATACCTCCATGAACATATTTTTGACCTTCATACAAATGGACTTGGTTATAGGAAGATACCTAGTCAGTTAAACATGCATTGAATTTAGTCGGTATGGTAGTTCATCATTGGAAGATGTGTCAATACGTTCATCCAATAAAAGCTCTAGTTGTCCTAGGAAGGTAACGGAATGTATGGCAAGATTATTAGCAAGAAAATTTAGAAACAAGCTCTGAGTTATGCTTAAAGAACTTCAGTCAGTCAGTTAAGTGCCATACATGATACACACTTGGGCGATCATGTCTCGAAAGAGACGTGACTGACTGGGCAGAAGGTTATCCCGCAGTAGGTTGCCATTGCTTTCGGTCGGTTTTCGATCCCGGCCAGAAGCAAGTGGAAATGTCTAGCCACACTGATGAGCTGTGATACAGTGAAATGAGCTTGTATGTGGATGACTAATACATATATATATATATATGCAAGTATACACACATATAAATATTTTTTTCTGGAATTAATAAAACAGTGCTCAATGTAATATAACAGAGCTATGAAGTATATATTAATAAATATACATATTATCTTACATTTATAGCATTAATATGTATTTAAACATGGATTAACATAGTTCCCCCTTTACATTTATTTATTTTTATCTTATTTCATTTTTTTATTATTGTATTTTATATATTTACTTTTTTTAATGCCTTTCATTCCCTGAAAATAATAAACTACAAGTGGTCCCCCTTGAACTACAGATACAACCTCTGCCCCTAAGAAAATTTTACCCTTTAATATTACTTTTATCATTTTACTTTGCTATTTCAAATTCAAGTTTTAGTCTAAACCAAATTAAATTATACATTTAATGAATTGAAAAATGCCATTCCTGATTTATAATTCATAATGGCCTTGAACAATGCAAGAACCAAAAATAAAAGTTCAAATCTAGATTAGGTCTGTTCATAATATGCATCTGATGATTGCATTGTGCATGAAACTCTGAGTCATATTATAAATGTAGGATAATATGTATATTATAATATATATATATATATATATATATATATATATATAATATACACACACATATATACATATATATGTGTGTGTGTGTGTATAATGATATAGTTATGTATCAATTGTACATCGTGACACAGAAATTTCTATGTTTCGAGATAGATTCTCATCATCAGGCAATGTTGATGTTAGTTGTACAGATGATTTACATTTAAATAACAAAAACATTTGGTTTGCTGTGGATGCATGTGGGTGTTTCTTGTGGCTAATCAGAATGGAGGTTCATTTTGGGATTTGGCCCCAAAGAATACATACTAACAAACTTTTTCTCTTTTTTCCTTTTTTCCTTATATATATATATATATATAATCATCCACTTACAAGCCTGTTTCGCAGCTCATCAATGTGACTAAACACCCGCATGCTCCCAGCTGGGATCGAAACTCGACCGATTTGGAGGTCCTATCCTTAAGTTATTGGCTTACTGGTGATAGTGGGGAGGTTTTCTCTTTTTTCCTTTTTTCCCCCCACCTCATCCTACCCTTCTCTTGTTTCTTTATTGAGCACTGTTTATAATAAAATAAATGCCAGAGCACTCAAAATAAAAAAACCTTGAGTCCTTTTCACCTGGAATTATATATATATATATATATATATATATATATATATATATCTCAATGAATTTTTACACAACATTATTTTTAACAAAGCTTTAAATAATACTAATGAAAGCATCTTAATACTATTAAAACGAATCATCTAAGGAACTTTATGGCCAACTCTTCTTCAGAGATGTAATTGTTGATGTAAATTTTTTTTTGTATTTATGCTGACAAGAACACTAAAAACATTTTGGGGACTAATAGGGTAAATAAACTTCACTAGTGCATGACTGAAAATAAAAAAAACGTTTTCTTCTAACAATTCAGAAACTAATTTAATTAGTAGAAATAAAAATGAATAAAACTGATTACTAACCTATGATTATGGAAAAATGATTATTGTAATTCATCTAAACTTAGACTGAATGACCTGTATGAAAAGGGCTGCTCCAAAAGTAATGCTTCCTCTTTATTTCAAGTGAAACAACAAATACAGGAAGTATTGGATAGAGCAAGTTTTCAGTGACAACAAACAATTTTCCATAATAACAACCTTTGGTTGTAAGACTACATTTCATGCATTGATAGCTGCTCTGGCCCACCTGAAACATATCTTCTTACATATACCGCTGCCACTGCTAAAACACATTAACTACTATCTGTGTTCACATCCACTGCCTGGTCTCTATAAAGTGTCTAATTATCAATGAGTGCAAATTTTTGTATGAAAAAATTCAATGCATTTGTATGCACTTTTTATGTGAAACTCAATTTTACCACATTGCTATTTGACAAAGTAAAAATTACTGGTTATTGAAAGGTTCAACCTTTACTGCTATACCAACATCTGTCTCTGACATTATGAGCTACTATGGAGGCACTATGTTTTGAGGAATCTTTATACGTGTGAGTAGTTTACAAATATAAGAAGCAATTGTACAATGTTATCTTGCTGGGTAAAATTTTAATTAAAATTTGAGTGAGACAAAATGATTCGTTTTTTTTTCTAATCATTCCACCCCAATTAAGACAATAATGCCACAGGGATGCATGGGTTTACAGGGAGTGAAAGAGAAGAAGACGACTTTAGTGAGGAAAGGTCAATAAAGAAATAGGGTTCAGGAAGAGGGAAGACAGAGATTTAAAACTACATTTAAATTTTTGAAGATTACAAGTGGCAGGGAAGCAAGAAATGAGAAGGGAGTAACAGGAGAGAAAACATCTAAAATAATCTGAGATAATTTTGTGGTGATACTGTTGGGGTGCTCTCCACCTTTCCATGGAAATGGACTATTTGAATCACTATATAAAATAGTAGTGATTATACCTTGAGGAGGGAAGTCGAGTAAGGAAGTCGAGTGAGCGAGTCAGTCGGGTATTTCCGGTATTGCACCGGAAGTGTTTTACAAGTCAATCTATCACGTCTCTACGATGATACTGTATACTAATTAGCTTGTTCTGTATTCTCCTAATCCTCACCTCTTGTAAATACTTCTCTTTCCTGTCAATACACCTACTTTTATACTATTTCATTGTTTTGTATTAGTTCACATAATTCTGTTACCCGACATAACAGAAACAGACTGAGCAAAAGCGATGGACCAGATGTTTGTTCTCTCATGACAAAAAGGCAAATGACCAAAAGTTGTCTGTGTGCAGGTGGATCTGTGCAGATGTTTTGGCTGAAAAATAAAAATTAATCAAACATTAAATTTCCATTTCACAAGTCTACGTGAATTTTATTTATCAGCCAATGGAAGGCCCAGAATCAAATACAAGTGTGAAATTCCAAATGAGCTGGTGTGATCCAAAAAGCAGATATAAAAAATTGATACAGACAGACCCCAGCAAACAGGCAAACCTCGAGGAGAAGAGTGTAATCAATATCCCCTTGACCTAAGTCAAGTGGCTACTATACTTGCCTCTTTCCTTCTCCCCTGTCTCAAAACTACTTACCTACCTAAGGAGCGACATCTTCAAAGACATTCCTCACTTACACACTCCCCACATTCCTAAGCATTGATTCTCTTTCAGCATATTATTTGCCATGAACATTTTAACCTCTGTTGGACTTATATTCAAGTATTACTGTAATTGTAAAAACATTAATTGATATGTGTATATATAAAAATGTTATTTTTCTACTCAAATTGCTTTTCTTGATTTTATAATCATTTTATGACTTATAGTGGGCTATCTACCACAAGGCCAAATTCCGTTAACCTGCAACAGTAAACAATTACCCTTAACTAGAACAGACTCCCAATACAACCAGAAAAATAATAGATAAGATACCCACAATAATTTCACTGAACTGATTCAAGGCTTTGTGGAATAATGGAAATGATACAGGAACTGTGAATGGCAAATTGGAAAGTATAATTAAGAAATTAGAATAGATAATCAATGGAAAGAAATGAAGATAGCAATAACAAAGGGAAATAACTCAGTAAAAGAACTTATGAAAATGAGAAGAAATAGGATTTTTAACAGAAAGACAGACAAAAATAGAAATGCAGGAGGGAAAATTATTAAAAGAAAAAAAAGGACACAAGAATATGGGAGAGAAACTTGAAAAGAGTAGAATATATTGGAAAATTAAGGATAAGCAAAGAGTATAATGCGCACCTCTATGCCTCAAAAATAAAAATATGACCAACAATCACTCTAGCAGAAATTGGTGATGCTCATGAGGTATCAGGAATGTCTCTAATGGAATAAGGCTTGTCCTTGAAAATATTAAATGTGAAGAGGCAGCAGGTGGAAATGGCTTTTGGTAACAGATGCTTTGAAAATTGCCATAGAAGGATTCTCCAGAAGATTAGCCAATTATTTACCTGGTAACTACAGAAAAGAAAAGTAGATCAAAACTTCAGTCTTGGGAATGGTAAAAAAGACAAGATAATTATAGTCTTACTAACTATGACAGAATTATGTTTCTGCAAACATGTACTAATTGTTCTCAAATTTACTCACAAAGAGACAAACAATTACAACATATGAAGACCATACCAGAAAGGTTTTACGACCATCAGTAGATCATTAACTGCAAAGAACCTGTCTACAAACAAGAACAAATAATATAGAAGCAACAGTAGAACATCTGCAAACAAAGTATATAATCTACAAACAACAATGAACCATTGATAGTCTGATTATACACAAAAATATTGTAATATCCCACGCCCTCCTTTGTATGAGCAATAAACTCGTCTATGCAGGCTATATAAATGATGACTTATCCCTCTTCATTTTGTAGCTGAATTCCTTTAGTTGAATAAAGCTTAGTACTTTTAAATTCAATTCTGAGTCTGCTTTACTTTACTACAATTTATTTAGCCAAAGGTTAAATTAGAAACAAGCATGGAAACGGTATGGAAGTCAAAATGCTTAGACGTAGACCCCCTCTTCACCTATAGCTGCCAGAGACTAATGCCATTGGTGAACTAATAATGTTCAACTATTTCAAAGACTACCAGGAAAAAATTCCTAACAAATACCATGCTCTCTTGAGCTGTATAAGGTCAAGCATGTTTGAATACATTGACAGCTGCACAGATTTCAACATGGCTATCAAAAAATTGGACGCCTTACTCATCAAAACATATAATGAGGTTTTCGCAAGACACCAGCTAGCTACGAGACGCCAAAAACCCAGAAAGAGTCACTGGATGAATTTTTTAGGGAATTAGAAAAATTGAGGAAAAACTGTAACTTCAAAGATCATTTTCCTGAAGAATATGGCAATGAAGCAATGTGAGATGCCTTTATTACAAGCATAGGTTTGCACATCAAACAGCAATGACTCCTGAAAAATAAGACTCTGGACCTACAAACAGCCTATACCCAAGCTTCTGCGTTGGATCTAACCTCACGGAATAATGACTTACATACTACATCAGAAGCTCAAATGGCAATGACTCCTAGAAAATAAAACTCTGGACCTACAAACAGCCTATACCCAAGCTTCTGCGTTGGATCTAACCCAACAGAATAATGACTTACATACTACATCAGAAGCTCAAATTGCGGCTGCTAAGGTATGTGAGAGTTGTTGTGAACTCCTGTCGAACCTACCCAACCAGTAGCTGTGACATCTCAAACAAAACACAAATCCTTTTTTAGTATATTCTTATCATTCATGGGACCACTGTCCTGCTTGCAAGACGACTTGTCAAAAGTGCGACAAGTAAGGACATTACACACGTTTGTCAGTTCAAACTCTCGTCAAAATCTTTAGCAACAGTAACCAGTCCTCATATACTGACCGCGCTTACTAATATAACACAAAAATTTTATCCAGCTGCTACACACGTGATTATTAAGGGAAAAAAACTAAGTTCTTTTCTCTATTCTTGTAGCACTGACAGTTATCTCAGTGAAACAGTCTTACGGAAACTACATTTGAAAGTTTGCCCATCCAGTAAAGGTATCACCATGTCTCAAAAAACTTTAAATACTAACTCAAAGGGTTATGTAGTTGTAAACCTAACCTTTTGCCTTAACAACCAGTCGTATGCTGCCACCCGTCTGGGTGTTTTGAAGGATTTATGTTCTGATGTGATACTCAGCCAGGACTTTTTGAGTCAGCATCAAAGAGCAACGTTCAAATACGGCGTGCCCTTGCCAGAATTGATTGTGGACAGTGCATATCAATTCCGTGCATTAAACACCGCAGAGATAGAAGAACCTTCTCTATTTCCTAATTCATCGCTGAGCTGTAAGACCATTACCATCAAATCTAGACATTTTAACAAGGAAGACCAAACCTTCATTGATAAAGAAATTAAAAACTTTCGGAAGTCATTATTGAAGAAAGCGTTTCACCATGCTCATAGCAGTGAAAGATCTTAACCACCGTTTTAAAAAACAAATTACTCACAGATGATAAACCTATACAAAGTATTGGACGCTTAGAATTGATAAAATGATAAATGACCTCGGTAAATATGTTTATTTCTACATTCGATCTCAAAAGCACCAGGTGCCACTTAAAGAATGTAATAAAAATGCACAGCTTTTGAGGCAAATGGTCATTTATTTCAGTTCTGTAGAATACTATTTAGGGTTAAAAATGAAGCTGTGGCTTTTCAAAGATCTATGAGCAAAATGGTAAACGAACAAAATCTATGCGGTACTTTCCCTTACTTAGACGATGTAATAATTGCAGGATGCACGGAGACAGAACATGACCAAAATGTAAAGTGATTCCTGAAAGCTAATGCTAAGGCTAAAATTACTTTCAACAAATCAAAATCTGTGGCCTCGGTATGCTCTATCAATGTACTGGGATACTGTGTCAGAGGTAGGGTTATTAAGCTAGAACCAGAAATACTTCATCCCTTAAGAGAGCTACTTCCCCGAGAAAACTTAAAATCATTAAAAAGAGCGCTGGGCATGTTCACATACTATACGAAGTGGATAAACAAGGTTTCTAATAAAATTGATCCTTTGATAGATGCTAAAAAATTCCCACTTGAGAAAAGGCCACTCAAAGCTTTTAATCAACTAAAAAAGAATTGGAGAAGGCCTCTCTACAACTGATAGATGAAAACCTACCTTTCGAGGTTGAATGCAATGTGTTAGACGTGGCAATCTCTGCCACCTTCAACCAAGGTGGACGCCCAATAGCATTCATGTTGAAAACATTACAAAAAAAAGTGAATTAAAATATCACATAGTAGAGAAGGAGACAACGGCAATAATCGAAGCAGTTTGCAAGTGGAATCATTATCTGTCACGACAACATTTCACTTTAGTTACCAACCAAAGATCTGTGGCCTTCATGTTTAGCAACGAAAGGCGTACTAAAATTAAAAATGCCAAAATTCAGGAGTGGCTGTTAGAACTTGCAGCATTAACCACATGATAAAATACCATCCTGGCCGAGAGAATGTTGTTCCTGAGACATTTATTTGAGCTTACACATGTTCAGCCATTACCCCTTCAACTCTCACTGATATTGACAATGGACTATTCCACCCAGGGATTACTCGACTCCTGCATTTTGTTCTATGGAAGATGTAAAAGGGTATGCGCCTCTTGCAGAGTCTGTGCAGAAATTAAACCTCGTTTCTATAACGCACCTGAAGGCACTCTTATCATGACAACTAGACCCCTGGACCAACTGAGTATCGACTTCAAAGGGCTTTGCCTTCTGTCTCACGTAACATGCATTTGCTCGTAGTAATTGACGAATACTCACAGTTTCCAATCGTCTTTCCATTTCCAAACATGCACACAACATCATTACTTAAATCCCTAGATTTATTGTTCAGCTTAGCCGGAATTCCCAGTTATATACACTCAGACAGGGGTGCATCCTTCATGTCTAAAGAACTAAAAAAACTATCGCAAAAAAGAGTCACAACAAGTAAAACCTTTCCATACCACTCAACTGGGAACGCACAGGTAGAATGATTTAATGGCATTATATGGAAGGCGATTCATTTAGCCATTCGGTTGCGTAACTTACCTGAAAAGTACTGTGAATTGGTACTTCACGAAGTTTTACACTCGATGGGGGGATCGTTGCTATGTACTGCAACAAATGCCATCCCTCATAAATGTTTTTTCGCATTCCCGTGCCACTCATCACACAGTAATTCTTTGACATCATGGTTAATTTTATCAGGTCCCGTGCTATTAAAAAGGTTTGTAAGAAACAGTAAAACTGATCCTTGTGTGGACCAAGTCAAACTACTAGACAGTAATCTTGCATATGCCGACATAAGATATCCAGACAGACGAGGATCTACAGTGTCTGTTTGAGATTTTGCACCCTGCCTGGAAATGGAATTAAAGTGTGAATCTTCGACTGCAGAACAAGTTAAGGGTACCCTCGTTATTCCTATGCCAGAGGAAGACACAACACATAATGTCGATGAACCCCCTCAGATAAGGAGATCTGAATGAACGACAAGACCCCTAGATCATTATGGATGGTAATGACACAATTTTTCAAGGAGAGAAGAATGTAGTATCCTACGCTCACCTTTTTATGAGTAATAGACTCGTCTATGTAGGCTATATAAACAATGACTTACCCTCCTCATTTTGTAGCTTAATTCCTTTAGTTAAATAAAGCTTAGTACTTTTATATCAGTTCTGAGTCTGTTTAACTTTGCTACAAATATATTATTTACAACTAACAATAGACCATCTACATACAACAGTGAACAGTATACAACTATCAATAATCTATTTACAAACAAAGTATATCATCTACAACCAACGGTGGACCAATTACAAACAATAATGGTTCATATATATATATATATATATATATGTTATCTGGTGCCTCGATACACTAAATTTAAGTTACATGATGCCGCAGCATTAAATGATCCTAACACCAAGAAATTTCAATGGAACCTCATTAGATGGCAAATACATAAAGCCAAACAGGAATTACAACTAATCAACACTGAAATTGTACGTATTAAAGGAGTCTTACAGTTTTCTACCACACGTGAAAAATTCAAGTAAATATTGGATTTACTATACAATGCAACACAAAAGAAACATGAATCCCAGAAACAAGTCATCCAAAAAAAGCTAAACAAGTTATATAAAGGAAAAATACTTCTACCAAACATCAATGTCAACTTTATTAACCTATCGGATTACCAACTCACTCCAGATGAAATAGAATTCCTTAATCTTGGACCAAATTTTCATGTCACACAGAAACCTAATTCAATGTTTAAACAAATGGAAATTGAAACTTTATACCAACAAGTACTTCAACTCGAACAAGACAACCATATTACTACACAGGTAGACTTAAAAGATTTACTCAAAGCTGAATCAATCAAACACCGTTACCATAAAAATTCTAATGATATTATCAATACGCCTCTAATAAAAGCAGCCACACATCTAAAAAATAACAAAAATATTGTTATCCAACGTGCCGATAAAACCAATACATTTGTTATTTTAAACAAACATGAATATCACTCCAAATTACAGTTGTTTTAAGAGAAAGAGTTGATCATTGAATGCTAAATATTTCCTTGTAGGGAAAAGGTTAATATTACCACACTCATTTCAAATCACAGAGGAAATTGACTCAATTGTCAGAACTAGTTTTGGCCCATGGATCTATTAATGATTGTCTGAAATCATGAGGGAAGTTCTATTTTCTTCCATTTAATAACAATAAATAAAAGGCTAACAGCAAACTGTAAAGAGTATTGTCATACACTTTCTCCATCAAATATTGAGCAACTGATAACTTTATCTTGATTTATTTGAATAAAAGAAACAGTATTAGGAAAAAAAAGAATATTAAGGCAGAAGAGGAATTTTAACCCCAAATTATTGTGAATTTCTTTTGAATTTATTGGAAATCAAGGAAATGATTTGGTTCAGCCTGTTTTAATTCCTGTCTCTGTAATGGCCACCAAATCATGAGTTTTCTAAGACTATAATTTGCAAATCAAGTACTTTAATGCAATTACTCACTTAAAATACTGTAGTTCAGAACTAAAGTTTTTTTATAGATGCATCATTTTCTCAGTTTCAGACAGGATTATTGAGAAAGATTTTGTGCAAATAAAAACAGTATTAAAAATGGCTGCTAATCATTATGCCAATTAGGTTTTTTTTTAGTCATGTCACCCCAAGCAAGGCATTCCACTGCCACTATAGTGCAGGGGGTTACACAGGGTGATAGACGAGTTAGGATGTACATAGGGGGAGAGTTGGAGAGAATGGGAGGGTTAGTGTGTTAGGAGGTGTCTATTTAAACTCTTACATTTAAACTCCTAGAGGTTATAGCCGTCGGAGAAGCAAGCATGGGGAAGGGAATTCCACAGGCGGGAAGTGCGAGAAAAGAAGCTGTTGGAGTAGAAATTGCGGGTTATTTTTATTTTCATTTTTTTAATGCATCAGTCATATTTGTGCATGTATTAAAAAAACCTAAAGTAAATCTCTAAAGTATTTAAAATACTTAAGTGAAAGTTGGTTCGCTGTGTCATGCGAGACAATTTTTTCTCTAGAACCTATCTTACATATTTATGAGTCTGCTATTCATCCTTGCTTTGAATATTGCTGCCACATATGGTCTGGTGCTCCTGCTATATTTTTTGAGATTCTTGATAAGGAATAAACAATACCCAAATTACATTGTGATGCTGGGGGCGTATGTATTTTTCTTTGTGAGCAGAAATAAAGGTGTTGTATAGAAATTTCCTTTACTCTTTGATTTCTTCTTCTTCTATGTGCCATGTCCTTTCAGAACATAGGCGATCATGGCTTTCCACATCTTCCTATCTTTGGTAGCTCTTCACGCAGTTTCTCCTGTTACACCACCCAAAATCCACTCTGCCATCCACCTGCTCAGGCCCTTGAAATATGTTATCTGCTGCTTTCCCCTGCCTCTCTTTCCGTCTATCTGACTGGTAAGTATCAGGTTCTCTAATCCTTTCTTCCTCATTACATGTTCCAAGAACTTCAGTTGTCTCTTCCTAATGCTCAGTATTAATTTCCTTTTCGTTTCCATCCTTTCTAAAACTTCATGATTGTTCACATGCTTGATCCATGATATTCACAGCATCCTTCTGTAGAACCACATTACAGTTGTTTCAAGTCTTTCTTTCATCTTTGATAATATTGTTCAGCATTCACTGCCATATTGAAAGACAGACATCACATAGCAATCCAGTACTCTCTTCATTGTTTCTAGCAAAATTTTTCTGTTTTTTTAATACTCTGCTCAGTTTCTGGAATTTGTCAGTGGCTATTCCAATTTGCTTTGGATCTTAGCGTTGCACTTACCATCTTCTGTGAGAACACTTCCCAAGTACTTAAATTTTTGTACTTGCTTTTTTTTAATATCATAACCTGTAATTGGCATTTTAGGCTCCTCTGTTTGCTGATGACCATACATTTGGTTTTCTTGTAATTTATGTGTAGTCCTTTCTTTTGACTTTCTTCATTTAACTTTTTTAGGCAGTCTTGTAGTTTTCTTTCCATGTCAGCTATCATCTGCATGTCTTATGTTGTTCTGATTGTAACTACTAATGACAAATCCTGGCATAACTTCTAGGATCCTTAGAATAGTCTCGCTGTACGAGTTGAATAGATCTTGTGAAAAGACACATCCTTGTCTTATGCTTCTTTCTTTCTTTGTATATTTGCTGAATTCGTTTCCTGTTCGTATGCAGGCAGTTTGCTCCCAGTAGAGATTCATTATTACTCTGATGTCTTTGCCAAATTTGTCAAGGTTGCTGAGCATTTCTATCAGTTCCTTGTGCCATAGTTTGTCAAATGCCTTTGCATAGTCTATAAAACACAGGTAAACTTCCTTTTTCATTTGTATCACCCTTTACGATAGCATCACAAGCATAAATATAGCATCTCTTGTTCTGGTGTCTTTGACAAACTGCACTGTTCTTGTCCTATTTCTCATCTGATTCTGCTTCATGCATCAGGATTTGGACAGTGAGTTTCGTTATGTGGCTTATCAAACTGATTATTTGGTGGAGTTTGCATTCAATTGCACTTGGCTTCTTAGGCAGAACTATGAAAATTGATTTGCTGAGGTCATCTGGTACTCTCTTACATTTTGATATTGCTGCCAAATCTAGTTTGATGCTTCTGCTATATATTGAGAAATTCTTGATAAAACACTGACAAATCTGCAATGTTATTGATCTTGACCTGACATCTCAGTTTTATATTGTACCTTCCCTGTGCCTTTTCTATAATTATTGTCCTGGTAATTCTTTTAATGAAGTTTTTGCTATGGTACCTAGACTTGATGAATTTAAATGTTGTACAAGATTGGTAACAATTCTTATTATGTTGCTGTTGAATTGGTGAGATGCAACCATAAGTTCTTTGATAACAGATTCTCTTCTCACTTCTTGCATTCCAGCAAAATTTAATCTTCAAAAATGTAATTGCAATGTCAGTCATAATCTGCTGGTTTTTTGATAACTCTTCTTTTGTTGTTCTCACTTCTTAATAACATTTTTCTTTTCCTTATCGTCACATTCTCTGAATTTATTGCCTTGCTTGGGCTAAAATGATTAAAAAAGAAAAAAAGATATTCAGTAAGGATCAGAGTTTAGCTTGTTACAAGTCCACAGCAGTGTGTTACTCGGTGAGAATCTAATTCCTTAACAATGTCCATTGAGTGAAATCTTGAAGAATCCAGTCCATTTGTTGGTTAAGAGTGAAAGAAAAGAAGTCAGGAGGTTAGGTGAAAATTCTTTATCAAGCTGCTGTATCCTGATTAAAAGAAGCCACAGTGAAAAGGAATCAGTCCTCATTTAATTCTGCTCAGTCATTTCTCACTGTTTTTCCACTGACTCGAAATCTGTATTGCCTAGCCCAGGAATTAAACTCACAATTGTTATTTCACCAACCAGTGCTTTCATCTGCTATAATATTATACCCAGAGACAATCATGAAACTAGAAAATGGAGCCTACTCTGTCTGTTACTGAGACAACTGCTGCTCACCATGCTTGATTGCTTTTACTAAAGTTTTTCTTTTCTTATTGCTGCTGTTGAAGCCTTTCTCTTTCATTATCTATTAATGTCTCTCATTATTTACACTATTTACATGCTGTTGCTCCTTCTGGTCTTCATCAGTTGTATGTCAATCTGGGTAACCGACAGGGAATTCTGAACTAAACACTATTTCAGATTGTTCCCATTCCACTGTCCATATCTCAGGATATATTTTTTCTTTATTTTTTAATCAATTCATTCTAAGCAAGGCAATAATCTTACTAAGATGCAAACCTACACTGTCAGCAGACCACCTGCATATGGAGAGAAAATAAATTTAGCCTAAATAGAAAGACATGTAAGACAAGGATGGTTCTTCTCACCAGATCTATTCAACCTGTACAGTGAAACAATTCTGAAAGAACTAGAATCTTTGCCAAAATTTGTCATTGGCAGCCACAGTCTCAGCAATACATGGAACACAGATGACACAGGATTGATAGCAGAGATGAAAAGGAAAATACTGAACCTTATACAGAAGATCACAAGGGAAAGAGAGAAGAAAGGACTAAATATAGATTACAAGAAAACTAAATGCAAAGTCATCAGCAAAAAGAACAGGCCAAAATTCCAACTACAAGTCAGGGATACTAAAATCAAGTAGGTGCAGAAATTTAAATACCTATGAAGTGTTCTAACAGAAGACTGAAAGCGTGACACTGAGATTCGAAGACACATTGGCATGGCCATTAACACATTTCAAAAGCTAAGCAGAGTATTGAGAGACAGGAAGATTTTGTTGAAAACAAAGAAAAGAGTACTTTACTGTTATGTGATGCTATAATGAAGAAGCAACTTAAATTAATGAAAATGTGGTTCTACAGAAGGATTTTGAGGATACCATGGACATAAGGAAGAGACAGCTGAAATTTCCAGGACATATAATTAGGAAGGAAAGAGTGGAGAATATAATATCCATGGGACAGATAGAGAGAAAGAGAAACAGGGCAAAACAACATTAAACATACTTGATAGGCTTGAGCAAGTAGATGGCCGAGCAGAGTTTGGGAGAGATACCAAGAGGAAAAGTATAAAGAGCGACAAAGAATAGGAGTAAGTCGAAGTTTATGACCGCCTACTTTCTTAAAAGACACGGCACATAAAGGTGATGATGGCAGTGAATGCTTCACATATAAAGAAAAGAATTGAAGCAACAAAAATGTTGCTCTACAGAAATATACTGACAATTCCATTGACTGAACACATGAGCAATGACAAGGTTTTAGAGAAAATGGAAACAAAAAAAGAAATTTACATATAACATCAGGAAGAGGCAGTTGAAATTTCAGGGACACATAGTGAGGAAGGACAGCTTGGAAAATCTGATACCCATAGGAAAGATTGGGGAGACAGAGGAAAGCAGCACATGACATACTTGATGAACTTTATTAAATGAATATTAGAACAGTGAACAATGACAAAGTTTTAAAGAAACTGGAAACAAAATTACACTTATACTTAATATAAGAAGCAGTTGAAAAATCTAAGACACATACTTAGGGAAGAGGGCTTAGCAAATTTGATACTCACAGGACTGATTGAAGGCAAGAATGAAAGAGGAGAAGAATACATAATCTAACTCACAAGCTTATATTAATTGATGACAGGACAGGGTTTAGGAGAGATAAGAAAAAAACAAAATTTATTGAGTGCTGCAAAGGACAGGAAATTGTGAAGTGAAATGATTGCCAACATCCCAAAGGAATATTTCACATATGTACTTTAATGCATTTCTGTAGTAAAAGTATTTAGAGTGTATTTCTGTGTAATCTAAACTTATTTAGAAATGGAAATTTGTGTGTGTGTCTGTGTGTCCGTTACCTATAGAATCCAAAACGGCTAAACCGATTTTCTTGAAAATTTACACAGTTGTACTATAAGCATCTGCGAGTGTTCTTAGCTAGGTTTTGTGTCAAGATACCCCTGATACATATCGAAAATCGGTAATCGCAAAAATTGGGTTATAGGAGTGATCTGATTTTAATCAAATTTGATACACTCATAGACAAAGACATAAGAAACGATATTCAGAAGTTTCAAGGTTGCAGTTCTTACAATAGTACAGAAAACTGATAATATATATATATATATAAAAGGCAAGATGTTTGTGTGTGTGTCTGTTTATCTGCCTATATGTTTGTATTTTTTTCAGCCCTTTTATTTTAGTTTTTACTTTGGGTTTGGCTCTAAGTAGGTATAATTGTAGTTTTTAGTCTCAGCCATGATACCATTTACTCAGAGGACTTATTTAGCCTTCAAAATTCAGTTTACGACGAAAAAAACTTATTTGATATCAATACCAGGAAATCAGAATCTGACTTACATCCATTCATTTTTCTTTCAGTTTATGGTTTCGCTTTAACTGGAAACAACTATTGCTTTTTAGTCTTTCGTGCCAACGTCCAAAGAGTCTGAGCTCCAGGACCATGGATTAGTTTTAAAGCTTTCATTTCACCCGAGCAACGCCGGGCTACACTGCTAGTATTAAAATAATTAGAAATATAATAATTGCAGATATTCTAGCTTTGTTCTTTTCAATAATGTTTTCATTAATTCCTAAATAATAAAATTAAAATGTTACCTCAGCATAGGGAAATGGTTTGCAAGCATGTCTGATTCAGCATTACTGCCGAATAATAAGTTTGCTCATCACTGTTGGCCCCATACAAGTGACCTTGTGTCAAAAAAATGGTAATATGAGTATACCCTTGAATCCTCTTACCAGATGGTGAGGGGCAAATCAGATTAGAGGCCCTAGGTTGTACTTTGTGAACTGTAATATCTTATCAACATTTGCTTTTTTTCTGCCTACATTCATATACATTACAAATTAAACTAATCCCAACTGGCTATTAAAGAAGGCTAAATTTTTGTGTATTTTGACATTGTACTGGTGGATTTTTTTGTCTAAATCTGAGAATTTGTTTTACTCATGCTAAGTATTAAAAACAGAACTATGTATAATTCTCTATTTTACATCCATAATATTGAATGTGTTAAAACTGTTCAACTTTTTAACAAGAAAAATCTCAAGCTGATGTTAACAATAGCCTCAAAACACATTTGATTTTTTTTTTTAGATGGAATAATCTATTATAACATGTCTTTAATTTGTATTTAGATACATTTTATTAATTTTCAATTTTTCTAGTTGAATTGTTCATCTATATTGCATATGATCTATTATTGTACAGAATTCATTCAGTTAAGTGACATATGTGATACATGTTTCGGCGATCATGTCACTTTTTGATCGATTACTGACTAGGCAGAAGATTTTCCTGCTGTAGGTTGCCATTTCTTTCTGTGGTAGACTGGTTGCCAATCAAGAATAAGAACCCAATCTGTGATGCTGTTTAACCCATAGCTGGAGAGAAAAGAGATGGATTCATACTTTTCCCAAGGTTATTTGCGCAGAGGTGAATACAATGAATTCAACTGGAATTTGAACTCTGATCTCTGATTTCTCGTTCCTCAACGAACATAGGTTACAATAATTAATCAAATATATTGAACATATAATTGCCTTATTTTTATTATGCTTTAATTCCTGACCACTGACAATCCTTTTTTCCTTGATTTTTAATGTTTTGTATATACACAGCTCAAAAAAATTAGAGTAACGCTTTTTAATTATCAGTCAAACTTTTGGGATATTGATCTGGCCAATTAAGTAGCAGAGGGGGTTGTTAATCATTTTCAGCTACTTTGTTGTTAATGAAATCAACAACAGGTGCTTCAGAGGGGCAACAATGAGCCACCCTCCAAAACAGGAATGGTTGAGGCCACTGATACTTATTTTCCCTTCTCATCTCTTTCGGGTGATTTTTTACTGACTGACTTTCTACTGCTGTAGTCCTTCATTTGTCTTTGATCAACGTCTCTGTTGATAGTATGGTGCACTACCTGGATGCTACAGAGATTGCACAAGTAGCGCAACTTCTCCAGGATGGCACATTAATACATGCCGTTGCAAGAAGGTTTGCTGTATCTCTCAGCACAGTCTCGAGAGCATGGAGGAGATTCCAGAAGACAGGTAGTTATTCCAGGAAAGCTGGACATGGCCGTAGAAGATCCTTAAACCTGCAGCAGGATCGGTATCTGCACCTTTGTGCAAGGAGGAACAGGATGAGCATGGCCAGAGCTCTACAAAATTAACTCCAGCGGGCCACTGGTATTAATGTTTCTGACCAAACAATCAGAAACAAGCTCCATGAGGGTGGCCTGAGAGCCGGACATCCTGTAGGGGGCCCTGTGCTCACTGCCCAGCACTGTAGAGCTCGATTGGCATTTGCCATAGAACACCAGAATTGACAACTATGCAAATGGTGCCCTGTGCTCTTCACCGATGAGAGCAGGTTCAATCTGAGCACATGCGACAGACGTGAAAGGGTCTGCAGATGCCGTTAAGAACGTTATGCTGCCTGCAACATCATTCAGCATGACCGGTTTGGTGGTGGGTCAGTGATGGTCTGGGGGAGCATATCTCTGGATGGATGCACAGACCTCTACAGATTAGATAATGGCATACTGACTGCTATTAGGTATCGGGATGAAATCCTAGGACCAATTGTCAGAACCTACACTGGTGCAGTGGGACCTGGGTTCCTCTTGGTCCATGACAATGCCTGACCTCATGTGGCTAGAGTATGCAGGCAGTTCTTGGAGGATGAAGGAATTGATACCATTGACTGGCCCATAAGTTTACCTGACCTAAACCCAATAGAACACTTCTGGGACATTATGTTTAGGTCCATCCAGTACTGCCAGGTTGCCCCTCAGACTCTCCGGGAGCTCAGTAATGCTCTGGTTCAGAGCAGGGAAGAGATCCCATAGGACACCATCCATTGTCTCATTAGGAGCATGTCTCGACGTTATCAGGCATGCGTACAAGCATGTGGGGGCCACACAAACTACTGAGAATCATTTTGAGTTTCTAAATGACATTTTGGCAAATTGAACCAGTCTACTGCATCATTTTTTCACATTTATTTTTGGGGTGTCTTTGATTTCCCCCCTCTCTAGGGTGATCATTTTCATTTCTATCAAATTATGTGGCATCATTTTGTTACTAATACATCACCTACTTATTATCAGGAAAGATATTCAAGATCATTTTTCCCCTGTTTAGATCTGATGTGTTTTTAAAGTGTTCCTCAAATTTTTTTGAACTGTGTATATTAAATTTCAAAAATTTTTTAAACTTGTGGTAAAAATTATGAAATTTTATTTCTTATTGTCAATTTTTTCCTTGTGGCTAGAAATATTTAGTCTTTGTAGGAATTAATGCACAAAAAGGGAGGGATAAAGTTGTAATCAAAGTCAATGGTATTTGACGTGTTTAGTATTTATTAATGCTACATTCTGAACTTTCTTGATAGATTCAGAGCATGTGTCATCACTATTCTCATGCAAATTCCAGTTTCCGTTGTGTAAAGTTTTTGTGACTAAAATGCAAGAACAAATTGAAAGAAAGACAAGTCAAAATTGTTAACAAAATATATCTCAGTATTAAAATAATTTGTCTTCAATAAATCCTACCCACTGTACCTGAAATTAGTTTTATAAGATAGTAAAATGTCTACCAATTAGAATGAAGCTTTTAGTTTTTTTGTTTTTAATAATCATTTCATCCCAAGCAAGGCAACAAAGCTACTAAGACACAGCAGGTTACTGAGTGTGAAAGAATATAAGAAAAAGAAAAACATTATTAAGGCACAATAAAAACGAAACAGGAATTCAGAAGACGGAAGATAACAATTGACATTGCATTTAAACTTAACTGGAAAGCAAGAATCTGGAAGAGAGTTCTTCGTGTGGGAACTGTTAGCATAGAACTTCAAGTTATATCAAACCATTTAAACTGTGAAATGATGAGTTCTTGCCTCCAATATTGTACTGCATGTAAAATCAGAGAGTCTAGCTAACATGAAGGAAAGTTTATCAGAATAATTACCATGAAAATATTCATAGAAAAGGCACAGGGAAGCTACATTACAGTGACAGAGAAGTGACTGAAGCTGAGATACCAGGTCAGGACCAATAACATTGCAGATTTTTTTTTTAGGATTTCATCAAGAAAGTCTTAATATATAGCATGACCACCAGATCATATATGGAAGCAATATTCAAAACATGGACGAATGGGAGACTTATAGATTTGGGCAAGAAGAATTTTCTAACATGACCCAGTGAACCAACTTTCCTCACATCTGCTGTAGATTCAGCAATAGAGTCAGTATAATCTTTCCACTTAATGTCAACAAAAAATTATAAACTTCTAATAAATAATATTCATGAAGAAACGGGTTTAATTTTCTCAAGGCTGGATATTTAAAAAAAATTGACAGAAAATAAAATTGGCACACTCTGAATATATCTTTCGATTAATATAATTGAATTCTGGCAAATGATCATGCATAAAAATCAATACATTCACACATTTGAAATTAAGGGGTATATCAACAGTATGCACACCCCATATTAACACAGTACATCCTTGTGCAAATAAATTGAAACGCCTACTTCAGTTTCCTTTCTTTTACCATACGGTCAGTTTTAGACTCACTGGAGTGACAGGGTGTAATCGATTTCTGCTTTTTTTCTCAGATTAGTTCATTTGCAGTGGTGTGCAGCAATATGAATCAATTTTCAGGGTGTATGATGAAATTTGTTTGGCCTTGAAAGAAAATATTACCTGATCTGTGATCGCATCAAAATTGTATCATGCCTAGACACTATTGTCTTGACTGTCGATCTGTTGTCCTACGGCTATTGTCTGCAATAGACATTACTTCAAGGAAGCATTCAAAAAATTGTAATGCTGCACAAACACACTGGCAAGCCATAAAGAGAGATTGTGGATATTGTTGGTGTCAGCCTTCTAACTTCAGCAAGGCAAAGAAACAAAATGGATCCTTCAGTCCAAAATGTAAAAGAAAATATGGTCAGAAGAGAAAAACAATGCCAAGAGATGACGCATACAGGATCAAGGAAAGTGTGAAAGATCTTAGGAAAATATTATTTGTTTTCTTTAAATTAATTTGCACAAGGGTGTATATCCTACATGGGTCTTAACACAGGTTGTACTTCATACACTCATACAGCTGATGAGTGCCATACTCATATTATTGGATTCCTTTTCAACTATTGATTCAATACTGCAAAGAGATGTAGGTGGGCTAACTGAATGTGTCAGGCAACCTCCCATCATATACAAGATTACTCCCATATCATGCTGAAACTCTAGTTTCCATATGAACTACAAAGTTAAGCAACTTCAAGCCTGGTCAGTACCTAGATGTGTGACAGCTTAGGAATACCAGGTGCTGTATGGTGAGATGTGGGGCTGGTATAAAGGCTAATTGCTCGGAATTGTTAATTGGAGAGCCAATTCCCAATTCCAGTTGTGTTTGGTATATTCATTTATGCACAAATACTCTCAGGAATGATATGAATCCACCACTTCTCTCTCCAGCTATGAGTTAATTAGTAAGACTTTTATTATTAAACCATTATTATCTCTCTTCCTCCCACCCAAGATTCTCACAATCTAAAAATATTTTCTGGCTTTAAATAACCTGTAAATGGCTGACAAGTCAAAAACCATCTTGTCCAATAGATGTTCCATGGAGGTTAGGTCTGTTGATTGTGTTAAACATCTTACAGAGCATGTTGAGTAGCAGATGCATCATGTGGATGCATATTAACCTGATGGGACAGTTCATTGCCTTCTTGTAACAGAAATAGCTGTGGAATAGCGTGAGTAATATTCTAGACTTTCCATTCTCTGTTAGAATACTTTCCAGAAATGTGGTTCTACAGAAGAATGCTAAGGATACCATAGGCCGAACATGTTAGCAACAACTAGTTTTTGTAGAGGATGGACATATAAAGGAAATAACAACAGGAAGAGAGAGCTGAAGTTTTTGGGACAAGTAATAAGGAAGAGCCAAGGACAAGTAATAAGGAAGAATTCGGGGAGCCGAGGACAAGGAATAAGGAAGAACTCGGGGAGCTGAGTTAGAATTCCAACTGAATCCATTGCATTCACTTATGCACAAATACCCTTGGGAAAAGTATTGATCTATCTTCTTCCCTCCAGTTAGAGGTTAAATAGCAGGACAGATTGGGTTCTATAGCCTTGGCTGGCAACCAGTCTACTGCAGAAAGCAATGGCAACCTACTGCGGGATAATCTTCTGCCCAGTCAGTCATGTCTCTTTCAAGACATGATCGCCCAAGCGTGTTTTAAGTATGGCACTTAACTGACTGAATAAGGAAGGAGGGCTTGGAGAATCTAATACTCATGGCACAGATAGAGAGAAAGAGCAACAAGTGAAAGCACTGCAAGACATACCTGATGGGCTTGAGCAAGTGGATGGCAGAAAGAGATAGGTGGATGGGAAAGGCCATGCTTGCCTACATCCTGAAGGGACACCACACATAGAAGAAGAATATTCTGGACAAACTTGATGCTGTTTCATATTCTTTCTATGAAAACCGAAGGGGAACAAGTGTGTATTTTATGCCACCCAACACCATGATGGCCTGTGTATCATAGGCAGCCTGGAAGATGTGTCTCTCCAGGTGTACATCACATAGCAAAATGAAAAAGTCTGTTAACAATGAATTATCATTAGCATTTGGGCATTCTTAATGTACAGAAAAATTGTATTTATAAGGAAACATTGGGAGATCTTGCATAGAGTTCCAGACCGAGAGAGTCAATTGGTGTTCCTTCCATTTCTTTATGATTGCACCATCAGTTGACTCCTTTTCACCTAGCTGCTTGTCTATCATCTTATAGCCAATTCCAGTCTTATGCAGGTATACAATTTTATCTTGGATGGCCTTAGACAATTCTTTCATTTTGCCCATTGTGGAGTGTTTAGATTCTGATTCATTGAAGGATTCTGTGAACTAGTATCTTTTATACAGGTAATGAGTACTTGATTAGAACTAATTATTGAGTAATAGAACTAGTCTGTATGCCTTCTGGTCACATAACCAATCTATGAGGCCTGAGTCATTGCTGGTTGGTAGTGGATGGTATATTTATTTTTTCAATAAAAACAAAGAAATGTTTTAAAATGAATACAATGAGATTTACTAGAAATTTTTTTTATATTCTATCTCACACTTTTAAGATGGACCTCTCCTAAAAATTATAGACCGTACCCATTTTTGAAGGTAGCAAACTCAGAAAATCAGCAGGGGATGAAATACTTATTTTCTCCACTGTAGATAGATGTTTCTTTATAAGGAAACATTCAGCATTTGGCCATACAGCCAAGTGCTACTCCAGTTAAACTTTTCTTGTGGTTGTACTGGGATCAAAGTGTAGTATCTGCCATCAAATGCAACTCAGTTGTGACTCCATCTGCAGATAAAGCGCAACTAGAAATATTATTAAGAAGTGTCCGTTCTTGGGGAACAGTAGCCTGTGGCAGTACCTCCCTCTTGCACTAAAAGGGAGAGATTGATAGTAACTAATGTCTGTGCATTCAGACTCCCCAAATTGTGTTGCATACTATCAGTATTAGGTAGTAAGTATAAACAAAGTATAATATATGTTCATTTCTCTAATGGTAATATTACCCTTTTCTTCATAAGGAAACATTTGTGCATTTGTTAACAGCTGGTGATATTCAAGTTATGTTTTTCTTCACTTCCTAATCATCAGGCTGTGATCAAAGTGTAGTATCTGTTTTTATCTTAAATGATAATATTAGCTGCTTCCTTATAAAGAAACATATCTTTCTATTAAAATAATTTTTAAGGAATAGAGGTGTGTCAAATTCCCTAGTTGTTAATATTCTTTTCAGTACTAATGGGGGCTTTCTTCCTAACCTTTTGTTCAAAATAGTGTAGAGTTTTAACAACTTGTCAATGTTAATACTTTATGTTTGAATTATGTAATCGCAATTTCTACTCCAACAGCTTCTTTTCTTGCACTTCCTGGAATTCCCTTCCGTATACTTGCTTCCCCGACAGCTACAATCTCCAGGAGTTTAAATGTAAGGTCAATAGACACCTCCTAAAACACTAACTCGCACCCATTCTCTCAAACTCTTCCTATCCACGCAGCCCTCATTCTCGGTATCCTTACCCGTCTATCACCCTACTTCTGACATTTCACATCACTTTCCTCTATGTAACCCCCTAACCACTCTATCACATCACTTTCCCCTATATAACCCCCTAACCACTCTATCACATCACTTTCCCCTATATAACCCCCTAACCACTCTATCACATCACTTTCCCCTATATAACCCCCTAACCACTCTATCACATCACTTTCCCCTATATAACCCCCTAACCACTCTATCACATCACTTTCCCCTATATAACCCCCTAACCACTCTATCACATCACTTTCCCCTATATAACCCCCTAACCACTCTTTCTCATCACTTTCCCCTATGTAACCCACTAACCACTCTTTCTCATCACTTTCCCCTATGTAACCCCCTAACCACTCTATCACATCACTTTCCCCTATATAACCCCCTAACCACTCTATCACATCACTTTCCCCTATATAACCCCCTAACCACTCTTTCTCATCACTTTCCCCTATGTAACCCCCTAACAGCTCTATTACATCACTTTCCCCTGTGTAACCCCCTAACATCACTTTCCCCTATGTAACCCCCTAACCACTCTTTCTCATCACTTTCCCCTATGTAACCCCTTGTGCAACAGTGGCAGTGAAATGCCTTGCTTGGGGTGAAATGATTAAAAAAAAAAATATGTGCTACCCATTTTAGTTTTGTGGCTGTTGAAAATCCTGAAGCAATGTGAATTGTGTTATTTGGTACAGTTCTTGATGATTTTGTAGCGCCAGTGAAGGATATTCTTCACTAAGGCTTCATTCACTCAAAGAAAATGTCTAGTAACTGTTGAAGAGAATAATATAACAAATGTAGTAATATTTTTAATATTATGATGTTATAAAATAACTTTTTCTTTTAATTTTAAATCAAAAATTTGTAAACTTGTATAAATAAGATCAGTCAGTTAAGTGCCATACGTGAAACACGCTTGGGCGATCATGTCTCAAAAGAGACATGACTGACTGGGCAGAAGATTATCCCGCAGTAGGTTGCCATTGCTTTCTGCGGTAGACTGGTTGCCAGCCAAGGCTATAGAACCCAATCTGTCCCATTATTTAACCCATAACTGGAAGGAAGACACGTATTAATACCTTTCCCAAGGGTATTTGCGCAGAAGTGAATGCAATGAATTCAACTGGAATTTGAACTCAGCTCTCCGATTTCTCATTCTGAGCCAATATCCACTGCACCACAACGCACATAAATAAGATAGAATGTCAAAATGACCAGTTTTTCCTGACACTACTTTTTAAACTACCTTTGGTAATGTTTTAAAAAACAATGATTAGAACTGGAATAAAACATTGAAAATAGAAAAACATTGAAAAAAGAACTGGAATAAAACATTGTTCTAAAAAACAATGATTAGAACTGGAATAAAACATTGAAAATAGAAAAAACATTGAAAATAGAACTGGAATAAAACCTAAAAATATGAAGAAAGTGAATTAATTAGAATTAATGCAAAACAATATTTATCATTTACTAAATTATAAAGAAATAAATGTGGAAATCATTTTTATTTATATATTTATAACATTAAATAAATTATTAAAATATGTCAACCAACTACAAGGAAATCCTGACTTCTCATTTTACAAAGCGTCAATCAAATAGAAGTTAGCTGATGTTTTGCCAGCCATTCCAGTAAGCGATAAACAATTTAGTGGTTGTTTTTTTTTGGTGTAAATTCTCAAGAACAAAGAAAAAGTATAAATTTGCTTTCATATCTTTAAATTTTATAACAATTGTAATCATTGCTTTTAAAACAATAAACATTGTCAAGGAAAAAGATTGTTAAAAAGGCAATGTTGCGGGAAAAAAAAAACTGTCCTTTTGGCACGCCATATTATTGCAGGCACATTTATCCATATTTACCTCCAAATCTGAATTAATTAACTTGGTATAAAAATCTTTATATTTATTCACAAATATTCATATTCTGAAACAGTCACCCATTTGATTCTGACTGTGCTCAGTTGTGCTTAACCTATCGACACCATAAGAACCCATTTACCACAGGTTTTAACCCACAGAGTTTAATAGACTTATAATTGAAACTGCTACAGTGATGTTTCTGTCATGTGCACCATAGGTTGTTCTGCATTCTTTTCTCCATTTGCTTTTATTTTTGTTCTATCACAGAATGAAATCATTGAGCTCTCTCAGAGAATTCAAAAGAAGACTTGAAGAGGTGGGTGGTTAGAATACAGAACTATGAAATTAGATCAGAAGCAAGAGGACAGAATACTGCTGTCATTTTTTATTTACTTTATTTTTTCTTACTTACATGTATTATTATGCATCATGCCATCTTCCGAGGTATACAAGTAAGCAGAAAAGATGCTACGGCATTCTAATGAAGCTCTTTGACATTAGCAGGCACTTCTTATAAGCAAATCTGTCATGTTTTGTCTGCATTCTGGTGATATACAATCAGAATCTCAGGTGACATATTGAAAAAGAAGAGAAAATAAACAACTCCCATCCTCAATCTCTTTTATAACTTTGTCGACATTTTTTTTGGTTGCTGCTCGAAACAATAAACATGTTGCAATTCATTCATTACAGAAATGCAGAGTAAGAAAAAATGCACGATTTAAATTCATGATCAACGTTCAGTTATAAAATCAATATAAAAGTAAGTAACAGGAAATTATTGTTTTGAAAAAAAAAGAAAAGAGTATTAAACTGCTATGTAATATAAATCCTCTTCTATAGCCGTGAATACTGGACAATCTCCTTACAGATGAACAGAAGCCTATGGTTTGAGAGAAGAAAGCTGAGAAAAACATAGAGCATGTAAGCAATGAGGAATTTTTGAGGAAAATGGAAAGAAGTACACTTTTGCTCAGAATCAGAGAGAGTTGAAATTTCTATGACACATAATGAGGAATAGTTTTAAAAAATGACATTCCTAGGAAATACTATCGTCAAGATGGACATCAGAAAAATATCTAATTCAATTTTTCTTCTCCAACATTGATGGCGTTTGTACCAATTTTTACAGAGCAGAATCGTTTCTCTTAGAATTTTCTCCAGTCATCCTAACTCTCTGCAAAACTGATCTGAATTCATCAATCACTTCCAGTGAATTCTCTGTTCCTAGCTATCTTCTTTTCATTCAAATTGACTCATGGCCTTGGTGTCTATATTTACGAACATTGCTTACTGGCAAGGAAACTGCCTCTTGAATCTCTGGATTGTTCTTATATGTGTTCCCGACTTTAACAATTAAACCCAGTCATCTCTTCTTCTTTTAAAGTCCCTGCTTTTCTTGACTGTTGCTTATTAGATAGAATTTCTGATAACATAGATCAGACCCTCTCTTTACATGCAGCTGCACATATCTTCAGTGCTTATCATGCCAACTGGTTTCATCCTTTTAATGCTACTAAACTTGCTGGCATCCAGACTTTGAACTCCTCAATTGCTCAATCTCTCACTCAAAGAGTAGATTTGCCTATATGTTTCCCTAGTAATTCTAATGGACACTCTCCTCTACATGGTCTCTTTCTTACCTCTTTCTTGGATTCATGTCATACTCAGCAGCTCTGTCCTTTAGGCACCTCGACCATGCAGTAGTGTCTGCAGATGTCTTTTTGCCCTCTCCTATCAGGTGAGAACCCTCTATTAACAGAATATCTGTTATTAATGCATGGATCAAGACTCATTTTGTGTTTTTCTTTGCAATGCCACTTTGAATAATGTTTTTAATCATCCTGTTGAGAAGTGTGTCCCTGAGGTCTCTTCCTGGGTTAAAGCCAACATTGAAACTTTCATACCAGCACAGAAAGTAAAACCACATTCTTCTCTTTGTTTCTCTCCTGCTTGTTCAACCATTATGGCCACAAGAATCATTTTTGGCTATACCAAAGTGACAGGTCTAACTTTAAAAGATGTCTCATTGTAACCACTTGTAATGTGTGTCAGCATGTCCTCAAAGAGACAAAGTCACTATTTGCTGATAGGCCTGAGGATTTGCTCTCTCATCAGCATCTCATTCTATCTCCTTTCAGTCAATTTGGAGTATTCTGATGTACTTTTGAATAAAGCAGAGAGTTTACTTGAAAATTCTCTTCCAATTCTACTCTCAACTAATCAGGAGCATCCTTAACTGATTTTCTCCCTAGAACAGTCTCTATCAAGTGATATGCACATAACTCCACCTATGTTTTCTGCTTTCTTTTCTAAAACTAGAACCTCTACAAGGGTTACAGATTTGAAAGCTTAACAGTCAAGAATTTCACAGAAAAACTCATTGTAAAAATTGTTGATCCCATGAGGCAGTTATGTTAATTATGGATGTGAGTAAACAAGCTGTGTCAGCACTCTTATTGCAAGAAGGCCACCCAGTAATGTTCCTTTCAAGAAGATTGTTGTGGAATAAATAAGACACCCCTAGTAAACGAGATGTCTTAAATAAAGAACTCAAACAGAATTCAGAGAGTTTTTATAGTGTTTGTTAGAGTATTGTTGAAGTAAGTGGAAACATAATATTATAACTGTTAGTATTGTGTTATCACTAAGATTAAGCAGAAATTATTAAGATATTGAAAAAGAGGCACTGGCCATTGTCTGGAGCACAGACAATGCCAGAAAATTTTTATTAGGTAAGAAATTCTTATTAATTTCAGGCCTTTAGAGTTTATTTTTAAACTTAGAAAGGAGATATCTAAAGTTACTTCTTCCAGGATTTTGAGATCGGCAATAAAATTGACAGTTTATGATTTTGACATTTCATATAGAAACGGAAATTCACTGCCACAGGTCAATGTTCTATCAAGGTTAAAATTTAATAAAGATCAAAAGGAAAAGCTAGAAATCCCATAGGAAAACATATTACATTGGATTGAAATTGACATATCTCTACAAAGATTGGTCTCAGAAACTCTACAGGATTCAATATTAAGCAAAATTACTGAGAGAATAAGAAGAAACGGGTGGAATAATTGTTCCAATGCTGAAAGACCTTATAAAGAAATGTCATAAATTAACAATGGAAAACAATGTTATATACAATGGAGACATGATCAGAAACAGTAAGAAGAGATATTTTAAAAGGTTTACATGATGTGCATTTTGAGATAATGGCTATGCAAAAGTAATTAAAATTGGAGGCAGAGTGGTCAGGGTATTATCATGATATAGAAAGATATGCATAAAATGTGCAGCAGTAAAGAATTTTTGTGAAAGGAGAAGACACTCATGATCTCAAAGAAATGGAACCATGGTCTTGTGTTGGATCATGCGTACATGCTATCAGGGAAGCAAGTAGATAAACAGGAGCTCCACAGGTGGGAAGTGCAAGTGAAGAAACTGTTAGAGTAGAAGTGGAGATTACATTTAGCTATTTCAACAGTAAAAAAGAGTGGAATGTAGATGCCAATCTAGTCAATCAGTTAAGTGCCATACATGAAACACGCTTGGGCGATCATGTCTCAAAAGAGACATGACTGACTGGGCAGAAATGATTATCCTGCAGTAGGTTGCCATTGCTTTCTGCAGTACACTAGTTGCCAGCCAAGGCTATAGAATCCAATCTGTCCTGTTATTTAACCCATAACTGAAAGAAAGAGATGGATTAATACCTTTTCCAAGGGTAATTGCGCATAAGTGAATGCAATGAATCCAACTGGAATTCAAACTCGACTCCTCGATTTCTTGTTCCAAGCCGATATCCACTGCACCACAATGCACATCCATCTAGTCACATGCTTAATTTTTTGTGGATGGAATACAAGGGAAAAAAGCTAATCAGAGCAGTTGCCATGAAAATATTTGTAGATAAGATGAAGGAAAACCATATCACATTGTTGAGAAAGTGACTGAAGACAAGATATCAAGTCAAGATAGATTATATTGCAGATCCTTCTTTGGATGTTATCAAAATCTTTGAGAGAAATAGCGGGAACACCAGACCAGATAGAACAACAGTATTTCATACACAGATGAATGGTAGATTTATAAGTGTGCAAGATGAATTCTAAAAAGAAAAAAACTTTCTGGCCCAAAACACAGTTATCCAACCTTTCAAGCAATACATGCAGCTATAGATCTGATAAATTTGTTCCCCTTCAGGTCAATTAAAAAAATTGATGGCTAGCAGCAAAGCTTTTCTATGATTCTTAATGGAAAGCAGTTTTGTTTTAGAGGCATTAAAATTTGCAAGCCATTTCCTACCCCAGTTAACCACTGATTAGATGTCCACTTCAAGAGCAGCAGCCAGGTTTACTTTGTCACCCTTGGCTGATTTCTATTGAGACTGGAGCAAATGGTAGTGTCATCTGCGTAAATGCCTACTTGGGAACTGATGACATGAGGAAGATCATTAATGAAGATCAGAAACAGTGTAAGACCTAGAATAGACCCTTGAGGAACAGCTGCATTCATGTGAAATGATCTGGAAGCTTTCCCATTCAAAATGACCTTCATTTTATGATTTGATGGTTATGATTGGATTAAATCAAACAATTGTTGAATAATATCATATCCCTGAAGCTTTTGCAGAAAGCCAACATGTCAAACCCTGAGATATATAGAGCCACAGCTTGTGCTTTTCCATTATTATCAAGTATACATATTCAGTGATGGTCATTAGCACATCAGCAGTAGACCTGGTGAAGTAGAAGTCATATTGTTTGTCAGAGAGTAAATTATGAGAAGTGAGATGTTTAACTATTCAGCATTGATTAATACTGCCATTTGTGTTAACACTGACGAGTTAAAAAACTGTCTTGAGGAATTTTGGACAATTGTAATGTTGCTAGAATTAACTTGTGACCTTATCTAACAGATCTCTGACCCACATCAAGAGCGAAGTTACAAAAAAATCTTTGTCAAACTTTTAGGCATTGTAGTAAGAAGAAAGTGTTAAATAGCAGAAAACGTCAGTTGCTTAATCAAATCATGTGAAACCAAACACAAAACCTCCTTCAAAACGTGGTAAATGGCTAATAGAGCAATAATTAGAGGAGTCAAAGGGTTCACTAGAGTTCTTAAAAATATGAACTCCAGATGAGAACTTCAAACAAGTAGGAAAGCTGGAATGCAGAGTGGCAATAGTTGGCAATATAGTTTAGTAAGGATTGGATCCAGCTCAGGGACACATCATTCTATCATCTCTGCTTGACTTATGATAGTCTAATTTAGAAATGATGTCCAAGACAAGAGATAGTTATGCATGTATTACTCAGTTGAGCCTCTGTTCTTGGTGGAAAAATTGGGTAAGGGTACTCCAGACGAGTCAAGAGTTGAGTTAGAATAGAATTTGTGAGCAAAGAATTCAACTTTGTCTGCTGTAGATTTGAGGAACTTGGGATTGAATGTTTACTCTTGTTCACACTCTAAACTTGCAAGATGCTATACATTATTTAATTCTATCAGCAAACAATAACTTTGCATAATTTAGAACATGCTTGGATTAATAATGAGCAAAGACAAAGAGGCATCTATTATAATCAGATGTGTCACTCCAGTACAGCCAGGAGAAGTAATTCCTGTGGGAAATAGCAGCTGAGCAGGCAAATAAGAACCATGGAGATGAACAGGATTTAAATTGGAATTTCCTAGTTGGAATGAAAGCATTAATGCCAGCTCAGAGGCACATTTTCGAACAGAAAGACTAAAAACCTTGTTCCAAGGTATGTTACAGAGGAAATCACTAAATGAGTTCCTATTTGCATGTTGATAACAGACATATTCTGTTGGTAGAAGGCTCCTATATGGAGAGGGAGCAGAAATAAATGTTTACAAACATATCCGCATGATCAGAGTTGCAAAGAGGGCAGAACTGCATAGCATTACATGAGTCAGGGATAAAAGTAAAGAAGAGCTGTAGAAGAGAAGCAGGTCCTTCAGGTAACTGGAGAAATGTGTTGGGAAGTCTGCCACTTGCATGAGAGATTGAGAAGTTCAAGGTTTGAATTCTAGTAAGATCAGTAACAGAGTGTTTGAATCACTTGGTATGATGGGCATAATAGTCACTGAACATCTATACAATTTGCAAATGAATGTAGGAAAATGGCCTTGGTCTATATTGTCAGAAATACTAACACACAACAGTCATGAGAGGAAGGGGAGCAATAAAGAAAGAAGAGATAGCTGATTGAGTTTAGAATAAAGAGAGACAGACACACATGAAAGAATGGCCTGGAGATTCAAGAGAGCTCCCAGAGGGAGATGTTCACAGACATAAACTCACAGGCCATGCATGTGGACACTAGAGTCCTTCCTAAAGAGAAGGAGATAACCAGAAATCAAGAAATCAGAGGAGAAGATCGCAGAGTTAATATTGGTTTCACAGATAGTTAGGATGTCTGGGAACTTTTTGAAAGTGAATGATTCCACACTGCAAAAATTGGAATGGATACCACAATGTAGAAGAAAGAAATGTTGAAGGGTTTAAGTGTTTTTTGTTCAGCTGTTTTATTGCAGAATGATTGCAACAGTTATTTGGATTAAATGTTTTCAGTTTCAAAATCTCAAATTAATGCCTATATTTGTAGTTTAAAACTTTAAAATATTTGGTAAGGCTGATTTGATAAAGAGAAATATTTAATGATTCTAGAGCTTGCAAAAGGTGAAAAACTGCTAGTATTTGTGTTAACACTTACAAGTTAAAAAAACTGTCTTGAGGATTTTGGACAATTGTAATGTTGTTAGAATTAACTTGTGACCTTATCTAACAGATCTCTGACCCACATCAAGAGAGAAGTTACAAAAAAATCTGTCTTTGTCAAACTTTTAGGCATTGTAGTAGGAAGAAAGTGTTAAATTCAGAAAACGTCAGTTGCTTAATCAAATCGTGTGAAACCAAACACAAAACCTCCTTCAAAAAAGTATCAGGAGAACTTCAACCTGGAAAATTGCTCCCATGAAGATAAAATTAAGTGAAAGTACAACTAAGTGGGGGTAATAAATACTAATAAAACTAACTAGAGTTTTTTTTTTTCATGTTTTATCTTTTATCCTATAAGAAGAATTATCCAATAATAAGATTTATATTTTTATACCACTATAATTTTGAATTGTGGGCTATGCACAAATATAATAATTCCATCATAAATAAGCTTCTTTTTACCATGTCTACTTTGGACGAATTACATGATGGAGTGATATAAAAAATTATATGCTTGGAGAGTGGTTAATGCACTGAAATAAGTTCAAACACTGAATTCAGACTGGCCATTGGCTTGTTGCAACTCCCCAAATCTTGTCAGGTCAAGATAATCCCATTAACTTCAAGATGGCTTTTAGAAATTTATCTTTGTTATTGAAGTAATAGCAAAACATTTTTTTCAAATTTGCCCTTTCCATTGTTGAAAGCAGTTATCCCATGGAAGCAATTGTCAGGGGAGGGTAGTTGCTCTGTAACCCTCCAAAAGACACCTGCAAAGGTAATTAAATGAGCAAAAGAGAATAAATCAATTTTTCAATGATTCTTTTTGCCATCAAATGCTAGACAGGTGGTTCAAAGTTAAAGATGCACAAAATGGAGGTGCTATGATGTCTTACCATGGGTTTATAAGTGATGACCTTTACCCTTTGTGATTTCTAAATCATTTTAAGATGACAGCTCAGGCTTTATTTATTCGTTTATTTTTGTTTTGAATGCAAATGTGCTGCCATGGCTCAGGATGAAGCTAATCACTTTCAGAAAAATGATTTTTATGCTTAATAAAGTTCTATAACATTCAACAGAATCTATATAAGTTTACTATTCATCCATGCTTAGAATATTGGTGCCTAATATGGTCTAGTACCTTTGCTTTTTATCTTTAGTCCCTTGATAAAATTCTAAGAATCTGCAATATTATCAGTCCTGATCTGGAATCTCAGCATCAGTCAATTTCCCATCATCATAAGATTGCCTACCTGTGCTTTTTCTATAAATACTTTTATGGTAATTGTTCAGATGAGCTTTTCACTGTGGTACCTAGACTTTTTTAATTTAAGGGCAGCACTAGACTAGCATGAAGATCTCATCCAATTTACAGTTGAGCCGACTAGAGATAGTCATAAATTCTATGCTAACAGTTGGTTTCCTCACACTTCTTACTTGTAGAATTCCCTTCCAGCTCCATTCTTACCAGCAAACTTCAATCTCCAAAAATTGAAATGCAGTGTCAATTGCTATTTACTGTCATCCTGATTACTCATCTCACTTGCTGCTCATTATTAATGTTTCTGTTGCTAATTCTTCCACATCCAGTAAACTCTTATGCCTGAGTGGCTTTACTGCCTTGCTTGAGTTGAATTAGATTAAAAAGAAAAATAGGTTTCAGAAACACTCATTTGATAAAGTGGCTTGATTTAAAGCCAAATGAAAACTTGTGGTACGTACCGTAAAGTAAGATTTAAATTGACAGACGTTAATTAACAAGTAACGTTGAACTTTGAAAGTCTTTTCTGTATGCCATGTAGTCTGTTTCACATTAAGAATTACAGCAGCTTACAAAATCAATGGATGAACAACTTCTCAAAAGAGTTTCAGACTATTCATTTCTTATTAATGTTTTCTTTACAACTTTATCATTATAATGATACAACTTTAAATTGCTCTTATCAAAAAGATTTCTCTTTGAAAGCTTTGTGCATGTTCTGTAATTAGGATTTTTAATTACAACATTTGTTAGAATCTCAGTAATCTGGCTGATAGAATAAAACTTGGAAAATCTGGTAAATTTCATAAAACTGATGCCACATTATAAGAGTGACACTCAGTCAATTAAGTGCCACACATAATAGAGGCTTGGGTGATCACATCTTTTTCCATCAATGACTGACTAGGAAAAATACATTCCCACAGTAGGTTGCCTAGGAAAAATATATTCCCACAGTAAGTTGCCATTGCTTTCTGCGGTAGATTGGTTGCCAACCAAGGCTACAGAACTCAATCTGTCCTGCTACTCAACCCATAGCTGGAGGGAGAAGAAGAGATGGATTTATAATTTTCTCAAGAATATTTGCATGGAAGTGAATTCAACTAGAATTTTAACTTGGCTCTCCAATTTCTCGTTCTGAGTTGATATCCATTGCAACACAATGCACATTCCTGGCATATAGTCAACTATGTAAAATTATGAGATGACAAAACCTACCATGTGGCCCTATGAGGCTTTCTTCAAGGGGAGGGTGGCTAGACACCCAGTAAGATTAAAACAAGACCTGTCAAAGGGTAGATAAATGTTCTTTTAGGTTCAGTAGCCTCATAGGAGGTCCACCAGATTGACTTGCCTAAGATCATTTGTGCAGCCCAACAATCATATCATCATGGGATTGATGATGATTATGTGAAATATTACTTTATTAGTTTCATCAAAATTGGAGAAAAATAAATATATATATATATATATATATATATTTTTTTTTTTCTTTTTTAATCGTATCACCCCGAGCAAGGCGGTAATGCCACTGATGTGCATGGGGCTACAGAATAGTAAAAAGATTAAGTAGAAGAGAGTGAAGAAGAAGATGAACCAGTTAGAAAGGAGCAAGAGAAGGATTGGAATACAGGTGTGATGACAGTTGCAAAGGTGGAGAGAAAGGAAAGGAAAGGATATATGGGGTGATGAAAGAACTAGAGTCAAGTGGTTAAGAGATGAGTATTGACATTGCATTTAAATTCCTGGAGGTTGTAGCCATCAGGAAAGCAAGAATATGGAAGCGAGTTCCACAGGCGGGAAGTGCGAGAGAAAAAGCTGCAGGAGTAGAATTGTCGTCGGCATTTGGTTAATCTAACTGTGAATGGGTGGGACCCAGTTGCCAATCTGGTTGCATGAGTACACCTGTTATGACATAATATGATATTTGAAATTATTTTCATACCAAGGATGGGATGATTTTTGAATTAAACTACATCTGGCAACAATGCTTTTGATTGGGAAGTTTTGAAGAATGTGGAACTACCTCTTATCTTCTGTTGTTCCCAGGTCGACCCTGATGCTGGGCGGTAGCACCTGTTACAGTTTCAGCTATGGTTAACACTCAAACTATGTTCAAGGCACTATGAAAATATAAAAATCTAAAAAAATTTAAACAAAAAATAAAAAAAATATTACCAGCAATCCAAAAAAAAACATCCAGCAATACATTTTACTCTCAACAGAAACTGTATTTGCAAAAATATATAAGTGAAATCTGATCTACAAAGAGATTTCTTACAAAGAATTCATATTCTATTTATATAAACCTATCCTAAAAATCTTCTTGGCATTAAGTAATCCATTGAGATTGATATACTGTAAAACAAAATAAGCCAAACTAAAAATTATCCACACTTTTGCCATAACATGTCTTTAGGTTTGTCACGCTGCCTGCTTTTTTTAAACTTGCTTATAGTTTGGTAGTTAAAGATTTAAATCATTTACTTTGATTCAGACCAAACTTTCATTTTTTGTGAGAAATTAGCACAAGACTTTATATGGGTTCTGGCAGTTTAATATTGTGGTTTCTCAATTTTTCTGCAAGGGAGTCAAATTCAATGAAATAGGCAAACTAAACTGTGAATATTTGATATTTCTCAAAAGATTCATAGGCTATAAATAAATTGTTTCTGTTTTCTTTAAATGAGTTACATAATTTACTATAAAGTTTTTTCATTCCATCTTCATTCTTAAAATTCATTGCCCGTTTCACTTTGCCTTCGAAAGTGAAAAAACAAAGTTTAGGTTCCTCTTTTTTTCTTTTTTTTTTTTAAACATTTTTAGCCATTTCGTATCATGTTTTTTTTTTTTTTTTTTAATCATATCACCCCGAGCAAGGCGGTAACGCCACTGATGCGCAGGGGGTTACGTAAGGGTAAAAAGAATGGAAAAGAGAAAGCCGGAAACCACATCCTAAACAGGAAACAAGGGATGAGCCTCTTCACCTGTTCAATAGATGTGGGTGGAGTGTGAACCAGGCGATAGTTTAGTCTATCTACTCCAATTGAATAAAAAATAAGGAAAACAGTGAAAAGATTGGAAAAGAGAAAACCGGAAACCGCATCCTAAACAGGAAACAAGGGATGAGCCTCTTCACCTGTTCAATAGATGTGGGTGGAGTGTGAACCGGGCGATGGTTTAGTCTATCTACTCCAATTGAAAAAAAAGAATAATAAAGGAAAAGAGTGAAAAGATTGGAAAAGAGAAAACTGGAAACCGCATCCTAAACAGGAAACAAGGGATGAGCCTCTTCACCTGTTCAATAGATGTGGGTGGAGTGTGAACCGGGCGATGATTTAGTCTATCTACTCCAATTGAAAAAAAAAAAAAAAAAATAATAATAATAATAAAGGAAAAGAGTGAAAAGATTGGAAAAGAGAAAACCGGAAACCGCATCCTAAACAGGAAACAAGGGATGAGCCTCTTCACCTGTTCAATAGATGTGGGTGGAGTGTGAACCGGGCGATAGTTTAGTCTATCTACTCCAATTTGTGAACTGGGCGATAGTTTAGTCTATCGCCCAGTTCACAAATTGGAGTAGATAAAAAAAGGTATAAAACATATCTCAATTCAGTCAAGGTTTCAAATATTTTGAAGCCAGTTTTACAGAATTTATTGTAAGTTTTTATGTGTATCTGCTTTATCTGTAATACTCATTCTTTTTATTTCATCTTTCATTGAGTCATTCCTTACCTGCATTTGTTCTTAATTTCTTTGTGTAGTCCTATGTTCTATGTCAAAAATTGACATTGTTTTTTTGTCTCCTTTTCATTCTGTTGAGAATTGCATCGATATTTGTTTTCTTTGCCTATACTTTTTTAATAAGATCTTGATTGCTGATGTAAGTAAAGTTTCTTTTATTATAACCCACTTCAAGTTTCCATTCTTAGCTTTTTCATTGTATCTGCCTTTAATACAGCCTATATATATATATATATTCTGGAGTTTGTTGTATTGCAATTTGGGGTGATTCTTTGGCTCTTATCAATTCATGTAGTTTTATTCTAAGTTTACATATCACTTGAAGGTGGTTGCCCCATCAGTTGTCACTTGGGTATGTTTTGCAAAGTAAAACTGCATTACTGAATCTCTGATAATTATATAGTTGATTTCATTTTTTCTCTCTCTACCTAGATTTCTGCAGAACAATACATGTCTTGGGTGTCCTTGAAACCAGGTGTTGGTGACTACTTGGTCATTTGCCATACACCATTGACCCATTTTTCTCCACATTCATTATGAGTTCCTAGTCTAAATTTATCAACTATTTTATCATCTCCCTTCTTGCCCACTTTGGCATTCAGGTATTTCATGACAATTGTAATTTCTTGAAATTTACATTGTGTTTTTTAGAATATGGTAAAACTCTTCAATTTTTTCTTCTGTACTTTGTGCTGTCACTACATATGATGGATATTGTGAATCCTTTCAGTTTAAAATTAAAAATTCTTAATGTCTTGCTCTAATATCAATCTTACTCCTCTTTCATTTTTTTTGCATCCACCTGCATATATCATCCTGTATTTGTCACAGATGAAATTGCCATAGTTTTCCTATCTTGTTTCACATATGTTTAAAATATTAACCATTAATCTATTCATTTTCTGCTTTATATTAGTGTTTTGACATTCTATATGCTGATAATATTTTTTTATGCAAAGAGTTGCTGGAGGACTATTGAGTGATACCTGTCACTCATATCTTTCCTTAGGATCTCTAGATGACAGTCAGGTGACACCTGTTGCACATGTTGCTTCTTACCAGGTAAGAAATTAATTCTCTGAGACTCAACTCCCTTCACGTTGTCATCCTTAATAATTTAATTAAAAGGGTTTTTTTTATGATTGATAGTGATTGATCTACTCAACTGATCATTGACCCATCAAAACATCTTCCACCCTTTTAAAGGTTTTCTTTTTCATCCTACAGATTTGCTACCAAGACAGACTCACTTGTAAGAAATTGTAGTAGTGGTGCTGGTTTAGTCGCTAACCATCTGACAGTATTCTACATACATATACATAGATCTCAATTATACACATATAAATACACATGCAAGTACACACACATATATAGATATTTTTTCTGATGTTAATAAAAATAAAACTGTGCTCAATGTATTAAAACAGAGCTTTAAAGGATATATTGATAAATATACATACTATTCGATGTCTGTAGCATGACTTGGAGTTACATGCCCTATGCAATCATCAGGTAGTTATTATAAACAGTTCATAGTAAACACTTGATGATTTCTGTGTGCATGAAACTCTAAGTCATACTATAGACATAGGATAATGTGTACATTTGTTAATATATATATTATAAGGAAGTGAAAGAACAGGTAGATTAAAACCAACTGTTCATGCATTTACTTTTATAAAAAGTGCTCAATACAAAGTAGAGCTTAATATTGTAATTTTGTGATAACAATGGTTTATAAAAGCCTTATATCACTACACAAAAACTTTCATGTTTCAAAATAATACTGTTCTTCTTCAGGTGATATTTTAAAATAAATGATGAAAATGATTTATTTAGAAAATATAAGATGAATTTATGGATATTTAGAAAATTAGGTAATGATAGTTAACAAATATGCATGTGGGTGTGTCAGTATTGTTCAATCAAAAATGAGAATTAGGTTTAACGATGAAGTTGAAGATTTGGGTCATGAAAGGCAACAGTAGGCTAATGTCATGGCATGACACTTTTTAATTTTGTCTGAGTAAGATACATAGACCATACATTATTTAAATGGGTAGGCAATAATTTTTGACAACAGGTTGGATTTCAGTTTTTTTTTTTAAAATTTGATTTTGTGCTCCCTCATGAGTTTAAGGGACTGGAATGTTTAGGTTAGAATTAAAAATGAATAATTATGGTATCCTAAAGGTATATTGTAGTTATGAATAAGCCCTTTGATGTAAGGTAGATAGACTGTGGCAATTTTCTAATCATTCTCCTTGTACCTTCTGTTCCTCATTGTAAACACTGATGCTAGGGTGTTATTATTCTGAAAGGTACATTTGATGCTGATCATTTTTGTAGGTATGTATCTGAGTCATCACTTATGACTTTTGCCCAGTGTTGTATGCATTGAATGATACCTTTCTTCATTCAGTATAGATGGTGAGAATTCAAGTTGTGATATTGTCCAGTGAAGGTTGGCTTGTGATATATGAATATTTTAAACCCGTTCACTGTGTGAGATATTAGTACATCCAGGAATTATTATTTTCTTCTTTCATTGTGAACTGAACCAAAGGTCTTATTACCCTCGATTCAGTTCATAATGGAAGAAGCAGTATTTGTAAAGCTTCTGATGTGGCCAGAGTATGAAGATGTCATTGACATATCTTATCCACACTGTTGTTGTGCCATTTATAAAATCATTTCCCCAAAGAATTCTATATATATTTTCACCATTACTGGTGATAATGGTGAACCCATAGCCAAGCCTTCTTTTTGTTAGTATATGTCAGACTCTAGTTGGAAGAATATTGTCTATATACAGTGTGTCAACATTTCTGTCAGATTATCTATTGAAGTGTTAGCATGTTTTCCAGGTAAGTGTTTGATTCCAATCAGTTTCAAACAACTATCAGGGACCTCATTTGTAGGAACTCCAGTAAACAGGCTTACCACATCTAGGCAAAACATCTGATTGACATGGATGGGAATCCCTGAGATCAGTTACACTGTTATGTGTTTTGAGTTTCTAACACAGGATAAAAACTCCCATGTTAGTTTGACTATATCCATTAGAAATCTGCTCAGCAGGTGGCATGCTGAGCCCCTTCAAGCTGACTATAGGTCTCAATGGAACACCAACTTTGTGACAGCTGGGTGTAACATTGAATCAGTTGTCTATACTTACTCAGTATCTTTGTGCTTATTTAGGATCTGTGACAGCTTCCTTTCAGTTTTTAGGGTCAGATCCTTTTTCCCTTTGCTATAGCTGCCATCCCCAACTAGGCTTGCTAATTTTTTTGAGTATTACAATTTGGCTATCACCACTAAAGCATTACCTTCATCAGCTGGCAGTATGATCACACTAATGTCACTTCGTAAGATCTTGATTGCCACCCTTTCTCCCTGTGTGATGTTTCATTTAGGTAGATTGGCCTTTTCTCGTGCTTGTCTCACTTTACATCTTAGCTCATCTGCCTAGGTGTCTGGTATCTGGATGTTTCGCACTGGAACCATCATGTTGAAGTACAGAACTTGCCTGAGAGTTGTGAAGTTGAGACACTTGTTTAGCGCTGATTCTTCAGAGGCACTCAACTGCCATTTGCTGATATTAACATCTACTCTAACCAAACTGTGGGTGGTGGGTCTTGCTGCTTCTCCAACTGTTCTTTAATCCATACAAATTTACATTCATGGTGAGCTTTTGGAATTTTTGGTTGTATGACTTATCCAGATTTTATTAAATTTTGTATTTGTTTGATTCAAGTGTTATTTTGCTAAGTAATATCCGGGTCTGATTGTTCCATTTGATGTTTCCTTCAGCAGTTGTGGAGAATCCTTTCCTTCCCAATCTGCCTCCTACCAATTTTTTAAAAAGTGTTCAAAGCTATTATCAATGCAGAAAAAGTTCAGCATCTTAATGACTGTAAACTATTTTCAGACAGGTGGTATGACTTCCACTTTGCCAGGTCTACTGCCAATATGCTAACAACCATCACCGAGTAAATATACCAGGCTCTTGATAAGTTCGGCGAAGCTCGAGCTGTTGCCTTGGATATCTCCAAAGCATTTGATATCTTTCCTACCAAACCACATAATGAAGATCATCTTGAACGAGCATGCCTCTGCATCATACCACACAAATGCTGGTAGCCCCCCCCCCCGAGCTCTATCCTAGGCCTGACACTCTTTCTGATCTTCCTAAATGATTTCCCTGACATGATCAAATCCCAAGTAGGCATCTACGCTGATGACACTACCATTTACTCCTGTCTCAGTAAGAAATTTGGCAAGGTGGCCAAAGATAACCTTGCTGCTGTTCTTAAGAAGGTCCTCCACTCTGTAGTATACTGGGATAAGAAATGGCTTGTAAATTTTAATGCTTCTAAAATCAAGCTGTTGTCAACCACTACAGGCAGTCCCTTCTACCCCCCATGGACCAAGCGAGTCCCCCTGAAAGCAATACACTGTGCCTTCTCGGTCTCATGCTCTCTTTTGATTACAAGTGGAACCATTACATCGAATCAATAGATAAATCATCTGGTTCCATAATTTCCAGTGAAGTTTGGTCTTCAAAAATTTAAATGCAATGTCAATCATTATCTACTGCCTTCTTGATTACTCTTCTATTGTTCTTGCTTCTTAGTAATGTTTTTGTTTTTTATTTATTTCACACACAGTAACCCCCTTGTGTCTTAGTGACTTTGTTGCCTTGCTTGGGGAAAATGTGAATGAAAAAATCACATAATGAGCAGCTTGATAAAAAAGAGCCTTTTATATTTCTTGTATTCCTTTCTGTAATCTCATCTTCTTCGCCATGAAAACAGATTGACTATTTCTGCATGTCACCAAACAGCTGTCAATGTGAAAGAGTTGTCTGCCCTTTGCTTGGGAGCATTTTTCAAGGAAACGAAGCAACAAATGAAGAAACATTGTCACCTTTTCCTTTTCTCTCTCTCCCTCTTTGTTTTTTTCTTTTTAAATTGTATTTTCTCAGCTCCCTCACAGTTGGCCACACCTAACAGATGCCACGGCAAAAGCTGGTGCACATGTCGTACTTCTTTTTAGGAAAGAGTGTGAATATGAGAAAGGGGAAATATCAGTGAAGCAAAAAGTGTTGTGGCAGAAGAGGGGGGGGTAAAGAATGGTGTCAGTGGTGGCTGGAGTGTGGGTGCTCGGGAAATTGGAATAATATAAAAAGAAGAAAACAAAAAAATAGATTCAAAAACATTGTCCATTGCTGGCTTTTAGGCAAGCTCCTCCCCACCCCTGGTTTCATTATCTTACTGCTCTGCAGCTTCTGTGAATCTAATAAAATGTTCTTTGTTGCGTTGTATGCCATTCACTCATCTCACAACAAATTTCTGTGGTTTACTACCAGTTCAGGACACATTTTATAATCTCTGCATATGCATGCTAAAGCCTTTGTGTTGATATTGGCATACATAGTAAAATGCATATTTGACTCTGCATATCTGCTCAAGTTATTTTAGATATGTAAATGTGTGTGTGTGTGCATTTTATATATGTAAGTGTGTGTGCATGTGTAAATTTTATGTAAATGGATATGTGTGCATTTTTCTTACATAAATTGTATGTTTGGTTTGTGTGCATAATTAAATGTTCTTAAAAGTGAATGCCTGTGTGTATATATGTATTCATATATAAGAGGTACTGAAAAGAAAAAAAAAACATATATATATATATATATATCAGCATGTGGTATGGGTATAGAAGAATCCAAAGGAGTATCCTGTACATACAGTGGGAGGATAACTCTCTAAGATATATAAATATAAAAATATATATGTATATAAATACATAAAGAGCAAACATAAGAAAAATTAAGGCAGACACGTTATTTCATGGTAAATCTGCAGTTTAGGCCTATTTCAGGCGAACCATCATCAGCTTCCGTTTTTATTGTACAAAGGATTTTGCACAAATGAGATTCACAAAACCTAAAAAAAAAACGAATAAAAATAACGCTTGCTTCCTTAAAAAAAAAAATTTAAGAAAAAATATATCAGTTCGGCGAACACACACACATGTTCATACATAAGCATGTATATACGCAACACATATTCAGAGGACACGTGTAGTAGCAAATATCAACAAAAGTTCAAAGATATATTCAGCCTTGACAGATTGCAGACCCAGAGATTTGAGACATAAAGAAAGTGGGTTAGGAGAGAGAGAGACCGTTAATAAGAAAGGCTAAGTATCTTAAAGCGTAAACAAAAAGGGAAGAAGAAGAAGAAAGAAGAGAGGAATAAATTTAAAAAAGGAAGAAAAGATGATATGAGAAAATAAAAAATAAATAAATATTATAAATTAATGGTGAAAGGATAAGAAATTGGAGTCTAAAAAAATTTTAAAAATATATTTAAGAGATAATCCGTTAATCCGTTAATCTGTTGTGGTCACAAAATACTCACACCACTATATAAACAAAATTAGAAGTGTCCGTCGCGAAATGTGTATGTCACGTGATGTAGAAAGCAATAGAGTTTGAATATTTTTAAATGTAAATCTAACTATAATAATACTTTTAAATGTTGTTTTAAAGAAAAAAATTTTAAGTGTATCTAAAAAATGTTTAACTATTGAAATATTTATAAAGATTCAAAATACCTAAGTCCCTATTTAACCCTAGCCTATATGTATTTAATTTTAAAATCCAGTATTTTTCTTTTTTTCTGCATGAGTATGTGGAACTAAAATCAGAATCTATCAGTAAACATTTGCAGTTTTCTAATGTGTGTCTTGGTTGATTGAAGTGTTCAGCTATGGGGGATTAAGGGTTGTTTTGGTGTATGCTTAGTTTATGATTATTAAAACAAAATCTAAAACTTTCCAGATTCACCAATATATCCACTATTTGGACATATTGAACAGAAGAGAAAAAAATATATATATATGTACACACACTCACACACACAAAGGGTGTTGATAAGTTCTCAGTTCAACCAAGAATGGTTTCTAAAAATAAATTCTGAGCTTTGGTCACTAGGTTAGATTTGGGAAGTAGGTTGAACCAATAATTTTTCAGAACTTCTTCCAACATGTGTTTGTATGGAGATTGTAAAAGATATATATATATATATATATATATATATATATATACATAGTAACATGTTTATATCATCAGTTTGCATTTAAGAGATTCAGTATATCTGAGTATTTTACTTATATATATATGTGTGTGTGTGTGTGTATTTGCTTGGTATATATATATATATAAAGTTTGACAATCTTGCGATCTCTTCATTCTGTTTCTATATATTCAGTGAATTTATTCTTCTTTTGCATGCAGGCTATTCATTTCCAGTCGCAGTTACAAATTACTTGACTACCTTTCCAATATAAATCAAGCTTTTCTAGTATTTCAAGTAGCTCATTGTGTCAGACCTTATTAAATGTCTTTGTGTAATCTATGATAGGTATAGATCTCTCTGCATTTGTATTACTCTTACTGATAGCATTCTGATCCTGAAAATAATGTCTGTTGTTCCTGTGTCTTCTTGCCCTGTCATCAGTCTAATTCTGCTATGAGCACTATTCATTAAAACCTGAATGAAAATTTTAATTATATGGCTCAGTAAGCTGATTGTCAGACAGTTTTCAATCATTTGCACTTAGTTTCTTTGATATTACTGTGCTCTGTAGCTATGCGTTAAATAGTTAGTTTTGTATCTGGAAAAAATCCTTGTTATTATCTAAAAATTGTTAATGCAATATTCACTATGAGAAACAATTATTTTTACAAACCAAAATATGTATTTGATTTTGTTTTGTTTTTTTAAGGCTTATCATTTATTATTATTTAAACCCACAAAGGGTTGATAAGCCTTGAAAACATAAAAAATCAAATCCGTCATTTGTATTGGTATGTATCTTTTGTGGTTTTCTGATATTTCGTCACTGTCATATATTTCATTTATTATTTCAGCAAGAATATCAGTGCTAAAATAGTTGACAGTGTCTCTGTTTTAATTCCTTTTGACCCTTCTACTTTTTTATTGTTCATCTTGGTAAGAGCCACTCTTATCTACTACAATTTCTTATTTTATACAGGTTTTTCTTCGCTGTTGTCATGGTCTCTAATGTATTAATTCTATCTTTGTAGTATCTTATGAAGGTTTCTTTTTTAAAATTTTGTGCATCTGGTTGAGAAGTATATTTTCTGTATTGCAATTTCTTTTATGATTTTATGCATATCTCTGTTCTGTAGATTGAAATTTTTTTTTATAATAATGACCACTCTGTACAACGCTCAAAAGCCACTCAAGGTAAAAAATTACAGAATAAGAGGCTCAGTTTATAGAGATATATGGGAAAGATAGTGGTTAACTTTAGACTTGTACGATTTAAGATTGTAGTGACTGGGGAAGCATCCTCTTGGGAGTTGTTTCCATAAAGCAGCACTTTATGGAAAGAAACTGCTCAAGTGGAACTTGTCTCACCAATGGTATATGAAGGGAATGAGAGTGGTTTACTTATCACTGCAGGTTATATTGTCCCATTCATCTTTTTTGTTTTACATGTTTTTTTTTATGCTAATGTTCACCCACTACAAGGCCCAAAAGAAACTCAAGATAGAGCATTACTGAATTAGTTTGAGAATTTTATCTGTCATCCACTTTTGTTTTTTTTTTTGCCAGTGTCATATGTGCTGTCATCAAGGTGTATAATTCTACTTCTGACCATTTATAAGTTCTTATATTTGTACTTAATTACACTTGCTTTTGTAAATTGAACACTTCATTTGTTGTATTGTTGTTTAAGTGTTGATTTTGCTTGCTGTAATTTTCACAGTTTTCATCCTTAATTTGCATTTTCCTAGGATGTGATTGTCCACACAGCACTTGGATAGGTTTCAGAATTTAGAACTGCATTTGTAACTCATTTACTGATTGCTAAATTGTCTATCTGTTTATACACCTTTTCCAGGTGTACCAGTAGGTTTAGGTTTTTGAGTATTAAATGGTCATTTGCTGTGCACAAATTATTCATTTTTCTCTGTATTTGTTGCATAGTCCATGTCCATGTGAAAGAGTCAGTTAAGTGCCATATGTGAAACACGCTTGAGCGATCATGTCTCGAAAGAGACATGACTGACTGGGCAGAAGATTTTCCCACAGTAGGTTGCCATTGCTTTCTGCGGTACAAAGAATATTTATAAAAATCTGTCAAAAAGATCTTATCAGGTATATATTTTGATGAACAGATTAATCCCAAATATCACATTTGTTAAAACACTCAGAAAACTATTGATCATCTAATTTGTGGATGCCTCAAATTAATTAAGATATAGACATGATAGGGTAGGGAAATACTAGCAATATATAACACAGAGGGCTACAGAGAACGATAGAAAATAGGAAGACTTTATTGGGAAGGACTGAGGAAAGGACAAAAGAGGAACAGGATTCAAGATGGCAATTGATGCTGTTTTAGTTATCAGGGAAGCAAGAAATTTGAAAGGAGTTCCACAGGTGAGAAGTGCTAGAAAAGAAACTGTTAGAGTAGAAGTGGAAATTACATCGAGCCAGATCAAGAGTAAAATGGTGAGTCATAGTTGTCAATGTAGTCAGCCAGTCAGTTAAGTGCAATACATAAAAGATGCTTGAGTGATCATGTCTCTTTTGATCGATGTTTGACGACACAAAAAATTTTTCTTCAGTAGATTGCCATTTCTTTCTGCAGTAGACTGATTGCCAACCAAGGCTATAAAACTTCACCTGTTCTGCTATTCAACACATAGATGGAGGAAGAAGAGGTGGGTTAATACCTTTCCCAAGGGTATTTGTGCTTAAGTGAAGGCAATGAATTCAACTGGAATTCGAAATCAGCATGCTTAAATTCATATAGTCTGGGCACCAAGAAAATATGCTCATCAAAACTGTTGCCATGAAAATACTTGTAAAGAAGAAAGAGGGATGCCATATCACGTCAGTGAGAAAGTGACTGAAGTCAGGGACACCTGGTTTGATTATTTCACAGATCCTTCTTTGGATTTAGTCAATAATCTTGAGATATACAGATGGGATACTAAACCAGATATGGCAACAGTATTTTGCGCATGAACAAATCATAGGTTTATAAATATACCAGATGGATTTAAAAGAGAAAATATTTTTCTAGCAAAAAAATGGGGAGTCTACTTGTTTAGCAGTAGTTGTAGCAAGTGATCCAATATAATTGCTCCATTTCATGTTAGGAAAAATGTTTAGCTCTTTAAGGCTTAGAGCATTGCTCTTCTGAAGCTTATCATTAGCCACGTTGATGGCTGGCAGAAAAGGACCACTGCAGTGATTAAATAAAAGCGGTTTTGTTTTGGAAACATTGAAACTTACAGGTCATTTCTTGCCCCAGGTAACCACCAATTGAAGGTTCTTTTCAAGAACAATTAACACATTCACTTTCTTGGGTTTCCAAGAGTAAATTGTTGTACCATCTACATAAATACCTAGTTGAAAACTGATGACATCAGGAAGATCATTGATAAAGATCAGAAACAACATAGGTCCAAAGTTAGATCCCGAAAAGACCTTTTCATTAGCATGAAGTGATTTGGAACCATGCTAATTCAGCATGATCTTCGTTACACAATTTGTTAGGAATAATTCAATTAAGACAAACTTTTGTCCCATGACACTATAGCCCATTGAGCTTACGAAGAAGGCCAGTATGCATGCCAAATTCTGTCAAGTACCTTCAAGATATCTAAAGCTATAGCCCAAGCTTTGTGATTCTTATCTAAAGCTTGATAGACAAATTCACTTAAGGCCATTAACTCATGGATGGTAGACCTAGCAGAATGGAATATTTGTTCTTATTCATTGTCTATTAATGAACACCACATATCTATAATGATAATATTTAATGTGGAAAATTCTGATAACTTTCTTAGATCCCTGAACAAAAGACTGTTGCTTCTGCACTCCAAGAACTGCAAGCAATTTGTTTGGAGAGTTTGGTTGAGATTATAAAAAAAAGTGGCACTAATCTTTTTAACTTTATTTTATAAAAACAAGGAACTGACATAATCATTGTCCTTTTAGAATTTTTGAAATAGGCTGAATTCAGTTTCCCTCTAACAGTCAATCTGTAACTATAAAGTGTTGAAAATTTTACAAGTTTTATTAATACGAGCTGAACACATTTAAATTAAACAGATTTAGTAATAAATATTTTAATGTTGCACTCTGTACCCATGACCATTCCCAAACAGTTTATAAGAAAAATGACAGTCTCTCTTAAAAATATTGAAATATCTTTAACAGATCATTTGGTCACAAAACATAATTTAACCCCTCACTATAAACATCTCCCTTTATTTACGACAATCCCACCCCGACCACTGTGTTGCACTCACTTTTCATTTCTATCCCTTTATCTTAGGGTTTTCCTCTGACTTAATACGCTCTAGGATTAGCATGATCAGTCAGTTAAGTGCCATACATGAAACACTTGGGCGATCATGTCTCAAAAGAGACATGACTGACTGGGCAGAAGATTATGCCGCAGTAGGTTGCCATTGCTTTCTGCGGTAGACTGGTTGCCAGCCAAGGCTATGGAACCCAATCTGTCCTGTTATTTGACTCATAGCTAGAGGGAGAAATGATGTATAATATTATTATGTAGTAATTAGTGGGGGATCTGTTTATTACTTCATAACAATATAAAACCGATCCCTCACTTTATGACCATTAGAAGCCTTAATCATGATTTCAACTATTATATTTAGTCAGTCAGTTAAGTGCCGTACGTGATATACGCTTGGGTGATTATGTCTCAAAAGAGACATGGACTGACTGGGCAGAAGATTATTCCGCAGTAGGTTGCCATTGCTTTCTGTGATAGACTGGTTGCCAGCCAAGGCTATAGAACCCAATGTTTTGTTATTTAACCAATAACTGGAAAGAAGAGATGGACTAATACCTCTCCCAAGGGTATTTGCACATGAGTGAATGCAGTGAATTCAACTGGAATTTGAACTCGGCTCCTCGATTTCTTGTTCCAAACCGATATCCACTGTACTACAACGCACATTAAGAAAAATAAAAACATTAATAAAAAGAGAGAATTATAAAGCAAGAATTAAGAAGACAAAAGATAACAATTGACATTGTATTTAAATTTTTGAAGATCCAATTTGACTGGAAAACAAGAAACTTGAAGAGAGTTCCACAAGAAAGAAATGCAAGAGAAGAAACAGTTAGCATAGAATTTCCAGTTATGTCTATCTCTTTCAAGTGTAAAATGATGAGACCTAGCAGCCAATCTTGTACTATGCTTTCATAAAGTCTAAGTACCATAGTGGAAAAATCATCAGAATAATTACCATGAAAATATTTATAGAAAAGGCATATGAAGGCTACATTTCAGTGATGGGAAAATAAATGAAGCCGGGATGCCAGGTCAGGCCCAAAAACATTGCAGATTCTTATTTAAATTTTATTGAGGATCTCTAAAGATATAGCAGCAGCACAGAAGCAGATGTGGTAGCAATATTCCTTGAAAGGACGAATAATAGATTTACAAATATGAGAATAATTGTTGAGCATAACACAAAGTAAATCTAATTTACTTTCTTAGCAGCAGATCAAGCAATTAATTCAATGTAATTTTTTCATTTCATGTCAGTGGAAAATATTAGCCCAAGAAGGTGCAATGTGTCACTTTCCTGGAGATTATCATTAACCATGATGATAGCAGGCAAAAAAGGCTTTTTCGTAAAAGAGAGTAGTTTTGTTTTGGAGACATTAAAATTAACAACCCATTCCTTGCCCCCCCCCCCCAATTAACAACAGTGTGTAGGCATTTTACAATCAGTTACCAGTTTGACCTTATCAAACCTTATCACACTTACTATTGTACGGCTGGCTATTCTTATCCAAAGGTGCCTATCTACTAGGGTGGCTAGCTAATCTCCATTGCAGACGATTGCTCAGGTACATTTATGTTTGGTTAGCACCCACAGAGCCCACCTGTAGTTTATACTTCAACTATGCTGAGCAGACCTTAGTTACAGTTTCTGGGGGAGAGTGTGTTATCTAGTGTGAACAACAGTCTGAACAAGACCAGGTCGCTCAAACTGTCAGTTACAACTTAAGATTTCATGCTAGCATAACCATCAACAACCCCCAAAGAGTCTCGTCTACCCAACTTCCCTCTTAAGGCTTGGATTGACTGTTGGTATGGTTTTCAGGCTTTTTGCAAAGGTAGCGTACACTGACATCACTTCCACTAGATTGATAACACCAAGAAGTCACCTAACAAATTGACTATGGGGAGATTTCTCATGGCCAGACAGTGAATGTTCTAACCAGTCAGCCATGTGCTAATATACACTTATTATTAAGACAGCAGTAAATAGTTCTGTCATCAGCAGAGATATCAAGTTGAAAACTGATGATATCAGCAAGGTTATTGATAAAAATTAGGAATGAGGTCAAAGGATAGAGTTCAAGGGAAATTCCTACATTAATGTAAAAAGATCTAGAAGAGTGGCCATTCAAAACAATTTTCTTTTTTCAGTTTGATAAGAATGATTGAATCAGATCAAATATTTGTCCAAAAATACCACAACTTTTCAACTTGTGAACAAGATAGCATGCCAAACCCTGTCAAATACCTTCAAGATATCCAAAGCAACAGATTGAACATCACCATTCTTATCTAAAGCTTGATAAACTATTTAAGCAATAATCATTAATACATCAGCAGTTGACATTGAGACGCAAAAACCATATTGCTTATTTGAAAGACAACTCAACAAGGTGAACTGCTTAACTAAATCATTTTCAATTCATAAGAGTCTCTAGTACTTTGCCAAAAAATGAACAAAAGGAATCTTGTTTCATCAGCATGTAAGTCCTTTGTTTCAATATCTGTTGTGCATGTCTGTGGCTTTGAACTGGATGATCACTCTCTTTATTCTCCTATCATCTGTTTCAAAACATGAAAAAAAAAACACTTTTCTGGGAACCAGTATCATGGTGATGATGACATCATATCTGCTATTGATGACTTTTTTAGCCAACAGAAGTAAGTTTTTTTTTAACAAAGAAATATCAGTTTGCATGGTAAAAAGCAATGCAGTTCTTAATAAGAAATGTTAAAATTAATGCATGCTAAATTTCACAGCTCTAGTATCTAGTCAGCTTAAAAACTTTTCAGCCCACTTTTGTATTATGTTCTTTACATTTACTGGTATTATTTTATCTAATAATTCTCCATTATACAGTAAATGGTAATTACACAGGGTGAAATGCCAAATTAATTTTAATTCTAGTATATTTATTTACGGTATACAGTTTTATTTTTTATATGTCCAGGATGATACCTGGTACTGCAATATTTGACTACAGTAGACCCACTGATATAACTCAGAAGCTGGGGTTGCATTATACACAAGTTATATGAAAAAAATCATGTTTTTCACAAAAAATTCAGGGGTCGCACTATACATGATATAGATTTATACATGAGTATATATGGTAGTCTAAATTCTTGGAAATTTTTCATTTATCAACACATTTTCTTATTCCTGTTTATATTTATTCAATCTAGACAAAGCTAATTATTCTCTAAATTGTGAAGGAATCTGTTAACAATATTCCTGGAATATTGCCAAAAGAATTTGTTCTGTATTCAGTTGTTGTCAAATGTTCTGTGAGCAGAAGATTATGTGGGTCAGTGCTGGTTACTTTCAACTACTTTGAATTAATAGTTTTATAACTGTTATTTATATTTAATATATTTGCATCTTCCCATCCGTGTAACTGATGGTTATCAATGAAGACTGAAAGTCTCTTCAAATATCCAGCACCTTCCTCAGTATCCTCTTAAACCATAGTTGTTATTGCTGTTATACAGGGTGGTACAAAAGTAGGTGGATAGTAGATTAAATGAGTTTGTTTTGGTCATATTATAATAGTGGTGTTTATTGTAACTATGGGATACAAAAAGTGTTGGTGATTTGAAAAATTACATAAGAGTTGCATTTCAAGAAATTAATACACAAAGAGACTTGTATAAAAATGTTAGTCTAAACATGAGGAATAGACTTCAAAACTGTGTAAATTGTGATAAACAACAGTTCGAGCATCATCGTTGATAAAATTTAAGTACTTTTTTATTACTGTGCACAATCAAATTTAATTGTCAATGTAATAGTTGCATGAGTAAATATAATTGTTTATGTAATTTGAAAATAAATGCTACCACTTACTGTCCACCGACTTTTGGACCACCCTGAAAAGTATTGTAATCTCATTAAACTAAAAGAGTTTCAGTGGATGAGTTAAATTGGGCAAAGCAGTCAACTGAATACAAAACATTTTAAAGTCTTTATGTCAAAGAAAAATTCTTACAGAATAATAAATTCATACCAATAATCCAAATATTAATACACTTGCACCTACGTATTTATGATGTGTATCATGCTATGGATGTGCATTACGATGCAGTGGATATCGGCTCGGAACGAGAAATCGGGGATCCAAGTTCAAATTCCAGTTGAATTCATTGAAAGAGCTAAAGATAACTGTAAGTTCTATGCTAACAGTTTTTTTCTCTTGCATTTCTTTGTGTTATGCTAGACAATTATTCTCATATTTGTAAATCTATTATTTGTCCTTTCAAGGAATATTGCTACCACATCTGCTTCTGTGCTGCTGCTAGATCTTTAGAGATCCTCAATAAAATTTAAATAAGAATCTGCAATGTTTTTTGGCCTGACCTGGCATCACAGCTTCATTTATTTTCCCATCACTGAAATGTAGACTTCATATGCCTTTGCTATAAATATTTTCATGGTAATTATTCAGATGATTTTTCCACTATGGTACTTAGACTTTATGAAAGCATAGTACTAGATTGGCTGCTAGGTCTCATCATTTTACACTTGAAAGAGATAGACATAACTGGAAATTCTATGCTAACCGTTTCTTCTCTTGCATTTCTTTCTTGTGGAACTCTCTTCAAGTTTCTTGTTTTCCAGTCAAATTGGATCTTCAAAAATTTAAATACAATGTCAATTGTTATCTTTTGTCTTCTTAATTCTTGCTTTATAATTCTCTCTTTTTATTAATGTTTTTATTTTTCTTAATGTGCGTTGTAGTACAGTGGATACCGGTTTGGAACGAGAAATCGAGGAGCCGAGTTCAAATTCCAGTTGAATTCACTGCATTCACTCATGTGCAAATACCCTTGGGAGAGGTATTAGTCCATCTCTTCTTTCCAGTTATTGGTTAAATAACAAAACATTGGGTTCTATAGCCTTGGCTGGCAACCAGTCTATCACAGAAAGCAATGGCAACCTACTGTGGAATAATCTTCTGCCCAGTCAGTCATGTCTCTTTCGAGACATAATCACCCAAGCGTATATAACGTATGGCACTTAACTGACTGACTAAATATAATAGTTGAAATCATGATTAAGGCTTCTAATGATCATAAAGTGGGGGATCGGTTTTATATTGTTATGAAGTAATAAACTGATCCCCCACTAATTACTACATAATAATATAATACATTGCTTTTCCCTCTAGCTATGAGTCAAATAACAAGACAGATTGGGTTCCATAGCCTTGGCTGGCAACCAGTCTACCACAGAAAGCAATGGCAACCTACTGCGGCATAATCTTCTGCCCAGTCAGTCATGTCTCTTTTGAGACATGATCGCCCAAGTGTTTCACGTATGGCACTTAACTGACTGATCATGCTAATCCTAGAACGTATTAAGTCAGAGGAAAACCCTAAGATAAAGGGATAGAAATGAAAAGTGAGTGCAACACGGTGGTCGGGGTGGGATTGTCATAAATAAAGGGAGATGTTTATAGTGAGGGGTTAAATTATGTTTCGTGACCAAATGATCTGTTAAAGATATTTCAATATTTTTAAGAGAGACTGTCATTTTTCTTATAAACTGTTTGGGAATGGTCATGGGTACAGAGTGCAACATTAAAATATTTATTACTAAATCTGTTTAATTTAAATGTGTTCAGCTCGTATTAATAAAACTTGTAAAATTTTCAACACTTTATAGTTACAGATTGACTGTTAGAGGGAAACTGAATTCAGCCTATTTCAAAAATTCTAAAAGGACAATGATTATGTCAGTTCCTTGTTTTTATAAAATAAAGTTAAAAAGATTAGTGCCACTTTCTTTTATAATCTCAACCAAACTCTCCAAACAAATTGCTTGCAGTTCTTGGAGTGCAGAAGCAACAGTCTTTTGTTCAGGGATCTAAAAAGTTATCAGAATTTTCCACATTAAATATTATCATTATAGATATGTGGTGTTCATTAATAGACAATGAATAAGAACAAATATTCCATTCTGCTAGGTCTACCATCCATGAGTTAATGGCCTTAAGTGAATTTATCTATCAAGCTTTAGATAAGAATCACAAAGCTTGGGCTATAGCTTTAGATATCTTGAAGGTACTTGACAGAATTTGACATGCATATTGGCCTTCTTCGTAAGCTCAATAGGCTATAGTGTCATGGGACAAAAGTTTGTCTTAATTGAATTATTCCTAACAAATTGTGTAACGAAGATCATGCTGAATTAGCATGGTTCCAAATCACTTCATGCTAATGAAAATGTCTTTTCCGGGATCTAACTTTGGACCTATGTTGTTTCTGATCTTTATCAACGATCTTCCTGATGTCATCAGTTTTCAACTAGGTATTTATGTAGATGGTACAACAATTTACTCTGGGAAACCCAAGAAAGTGAATATGTTAATTGTTCTTGAAAAGAACCTTCAATTGGTGGTTACCTGGGGCAAGAAATGGCCTGTAAGTTTCAATGTTTCCAAAACAAAACTGCTTTTATTTAATCACTGCAGTGATCATTTTCTGCCAGCCATCAACATGGCTAATGATAAGCTTCAGAAGAGCAATACTCTAAGCCTTAATGAGCTAAACATTTTTCCTAACATGAAATGGAGCAATTATATAGGCTCACTTGCTACAAATACTGCTAAACAAGTAGACTCCCCATTTTTTTGCTAGAAAAATATTTTCTCTTTTAAATCCATCTGGTATATTTATAAACCTACGATTTGTTCATGTGCAAAATACTGTTGCCATATCTGGTTTAGTATCCCATCTGTATATCTCAAGATTATTAACTAAATCCAAAGAAGGATCTGTGAAATAATCAAACCAGGTGTCCCTGACTTCAGTCACTTTCTCACTGACGTGATATGGCATCCCTCTTTCTTCTTTACAAGTATTTTCATGGCAACAGTTTTGATGAGCATATTTTCTTGGTGCCCAGACTATATGAATTTAAGCATGCTGATTTCGAATTCCAGTTGAATTCATTGCATTCACTTAAGCACAAATACCCTTGGGAAAGGTATTAACCCACCTCTTCTTCCTCCATCTATGGGTTGAATAGCAGAACAGGTGAAGTTTTATAGCCTTGGTTGGTAATCAGTCTACTGCAGAAAGAAATGGCAATCTACTGAAGGAAAATTTTTTGTGTCGTCAAACATCGATCAAAAGAGACATGATCACTCAAGCATCTTTTATGTATTGCACTTAACTGACTGGCTGACTACATTGACAACTATGACTCACCATTTTACTCTTGATCTGGCTCGATGTAATTTCCACTTCTACTCTAACAGTTTCTTTTCTAGCACTTCTCACCTGTGGAACTCCTTTCAAATTTCTTGCTTCCCTGATAACTAAAACAGCATCAATTGCCATCTTGAATCCTGTTCCTCTTTTGTCCTTTCCTCAGTCCTTCCCAATAAAGTCTTCCTATTTTCTATTGTTCTCTGTAGCCCTCTGTGTTATATATTGCTAGTATTTCCCTACCCTATCATGTCTATATCTTAATTAATTTGAGGCATCCACAAATTAGATGATCAATAGTTTTCTGAGTGTTTTAACAAATGTGATATTTGGGATTAATCTGTTCATCAAAATATATGCCTGATAAGATCTTTTTGACAGATTTTTATAAATATTCTTTGGGAGAGCAGCATGCCAACAATGTACTCCTGATTTTTTTATGTGCTGTCTTCCTTCAGAATGTGGGCGATAATGGCCCTCCACATCCCCCTATCCCTTGTAGCTTTTAACGCCTTTTCTCTTGCTATTTCTCTCAAACCCTGCTTTGCCATCCACTTGCTTAAGCCCACCAGGCACAAACCTATCTATCAAGACACCCAGTTTGATAGGTGTATACCAGGCACTTTGGTCATGGTATAATGGTTAGCAAGCTTGTCTTGCTAGAAAAATTATGACTGATTAGTAAGTTCAATCCTCAGTGGGTGTATCTTACTTTTGGCCTTAAGCTACACCTAGAAAAATCACCAATATTGTGATAGGTATTGATAAAAGCAGTTCTTAGCTTTGCAGGTAGGGCCAAATTAAAAGTTAGTTCAGGTCAGGTAACCTAGTTCACTCAGATAGTTTCTAATTACAAGGTGTACCCAAATATTTTGATGTGTCTCCTAAGTTGTCTTTGCTAAATTCAAACTTTTTAAAACTACTCTTAGCTTACTTCATTTGAAACAAGAAAATGAGTCCTGAACATGCATAATATCAGTTCTCTTTTATAGTCGTGAATGCTTGGCAATCTTCTTGCAGATAAAGTAACAGAAATGTTGTTCTACGCAAGGATGCTGAGTATACCATAGATTGAATATGTAACAACATTTTAGAGAAACAAAAGATGTACTTATATTTATCAGGAAGAGATAATTAACATTTCTAGTGTACATAATGTGGAAAGGGGGCTTGGAAAATTTGATACCTATTTGCCAATATATTAACACACTTAAATTCATGTAGTTGAGGCACTAAGGAGAAAAGCTCATCAGAAAAATTGTCATGAAAATATTTTTAAAAAATAAGAGAGGGAAGCCACATCATGATCGTGAGAAAGTAAGTGAAATCAAGATTCCAGGTGATGATTGATTGCATTGCAGACCATTCTTTAAATTTTGTCAAGAATTTCAAGATAGGGAGGAGTACAAGACAAAATAGATCAGCAGTATCCAGTGCATGGATGAATGGTAGATTATGTATATATATCTGCCATATCTACTCTAATAGTTTCTTTTCTCACCCTTGCATTTGCTTTGCTTCTCTAATAGCTACAATCTCCAAAGATTTAACTGTAATGTCAATTAACATCTTCTATGTACTTGATTCCCATCCTTCTCTTATCCTTTCTTCAACATCCCCTGTACCTTTGTTTTTTTTCTCTCTCACTGTAACCCCCTGTGCACCAGTAGCAGCCCTGCCTTGCTTGGGATGAAATGCTTATAAAAAGAAAACTAGACTAGTTCCCCACCAGAATTTTAAGGCAAGAAGCATTCTGACAAAACTTTATCATTTTACAACTGAAATGACTAAAGGTAAACATAATTCTATGATAACAGTTTCTTCTTTTGAACTTCTCACTTGTGAAACTCTCTTCCAGCTCCATGCTTTCCAGCCAACTTTGATCTTCAAAAATTTAAAGATATGTCAATCATTATCGTCTGCCATCTTTTTGTTTTTTGATTGTCCTTTCTCCTTAATAGTAGGTTATTTAATATGATCTAACACTCATTAACCCCCTTGAGTCTTAGTGGCTTTATTGCCTTGCTTGAAGTGAAATGATGAAAAAATACCTTAGCTTGAAGCAGTGTGGAAAGTGAACATCTTATGCCATTATTTTCTCTTTGAGTTACATTTACTATCCATTTTAGTTATTGCTGCTGTTGACAATCTCGAAGTTTGGTATGGTTGTTTAATGACATAGAAACACCTTTATGAGTTATTTAATGCTGAAATATAAATATTTTGTATGCAGTTTTTTCCTAAGATAATAATGGTTTTAATGATACAAGTTTTACTAATTAACCAGATTTCTCACTTGTAGAACTCTCTTCTGGCTTCGTGCTTTCCAGACAACTTTGGTCTCCAAAAATTTAAGTGCAATGAAAATCGCTATCTTCTGTCTTCTTAATTTTTGTTCTTTTATTGTCTTCTCTCCTTAATAATAGTTTTTCTCATATTCTCAAACACTCAGTAACCCTTTGCATCCTAGTGGCTTTATCACCTTGCTTGGGATGAAATATTTTGGTAAAAAAGACATCCTTCAGGATAAAAACAATGATTAATCATCTTATAGGACCAAAGGCCATCTAGCACAATGGGGGGTAGACTGGGTTACAGAGCTGTGAATGCTGCTCGTGCAGTAATGACACAACATCACTGGGTATTGGGCCACCTTGACTGAAGTCAGCGACCAGGGCAGAGGCTTTCCCTACCCAATGAAATCAATGGCTATGTATCTGTAACTCAATCATGCCTTCAAGTTAGAGGGCATATGGTTTTAAACTTGCTGTGGTTTGAATGGCTTCTGCCAGATCTACTTGCTTAAGATATGCTACACATGAATGAATATCTATCCAGCTTTCAAATCAGATATGTGGAGGGAACTGGTCAAGTACTCAGCCGTTCTGTACAGTGACCCTGTGACCACACCCAGACAAGGGACTGGTGATGATTTATATATTCTTAACATTTACATTATTATTTAATTATCTTACTTATTAGTATATATTATAAATTTGTAAATTAGTATATATATTAGTATATATTATAAATTTGTAAATTAGTATATATATTAGTATATATTATAAATTTGTAAATTAGTATATATATTAGTAGATATTATAAATTTGTAAATTAGTATATATATTAGTATATATTATAAATTTATAAATTAGTATATATATTAGTATATATTATAAATTTGTAAATTAGTATATATATTAGTATATATTATAAATTTGTAAATTAGTATATATATTAGTATATATTATAAATTTGTAAATTAGTATATATATTAGTATATATTATAAATTTGTAAATTAGTATATATATTAGTATATATTATAAATTTGTAAATTAGTATATATATTAGTATATATTATAAATTTATAAATTAGTATATATATTAGTATATATTATAAATTTATAAATTAGTATATATATTAGTATATATTATAAATTTGTAAATTAGTATATATATTAGTATATATTAGTATATATTATAAATTTGTAAATTAGTATATATATTAGTATATATTATAAATTTGTAAATTAGTATATATATTAGTATATATTATAAATTTATAAATTAGTATATTTAGTATATATTATAAATTTGTAAATTAGTATATATATTAGTATATATTATAAATTTATAAATTAGTATATATTATAAATTTATAAATTAGTATATATATTAGTATATATTATAAATTTATAAATTAGTATATTTAGTATATATTATAAATTTGTAAATTAGTATATATATTAGTATATATTATAAATTTATAAATTAGTATATATTATAAATTTGTAAATTAGTATATATATTAGTATATATTATAAATTTATAAATTAGTATATATATTAGTATATATTATAAATTTGTAAATTAGTATATATATTAGTATATATTATAAATTTGTAAATTAGTATATATATTAGTATATATTATAAATTTGTAAATTAGTATATATATTAGTATATATTATAAATTTGTAAATTAGTATATATATTAGTATATATTATAAATTTGTAAATTAGTATATATATTAGTATATATTATAAATTAGTATATATATTAGTATATATTATAAAGTTATAAATTAGTATATATATTAGTATATATTATAAAGTTATAAATTAGTATATATATTAGTATATATTATAAATTTATAAATTAGTATATATATTAGTATATATTATAAATTTGTAAATTAGTATATATATTAGTATATATTATAAATTTGTAAATTAGTATATATATTAGTATATATTATAAATTTATAAATTAGTATTATATTAGTATATATTATAAATTTATAAATTAGTATTATATTTCAGTCATTTGAATGTTCATACCAAGTATCTGATGTTTACAGCTTGGTGTCAAGTGACAGCAAATTTTTTAATTTCTTCAATTTCTGAACATTTTTATCAAACGATATTTTTAGAACTTGTGAACTTTATAAAGTTTATTATTTTGATGCTTTATTATTATTAATATTATATGCATTTTATACCTTATAAGTTTGGTGGGGAGAACTACTAATAAAACTAATTATAATTTTATATCCTTCGAGAGTAGTAGATGTATTGTGATTTGTTCAAACACTGAATACAGACTGGTCATTGGCTAGTTGCTACTTCCCAAACTTACCAGTTTGTTAGGTCAAGTCAGGATAATCCCATAAATGTCAATATGGCTTTTAGAAATTCATCTTTGTTTTTGAAGTAAATTTTAATTTTCATTGTCCAAAGGCAGTTGTCCTATGAAGGCAAATGTTGGGGTTGGGGGCAACTTTCCGATAAGCAGGATGTAGACATAAGAATTATGTTAAAATAAAATGTAAATATGTTGATATGACTTGTGAAAATAAATATTAGCATAGAAATAACAAAAGATGGCTTTACAAAAACAGATCCCGAACCAAAGTGAAGGACAATCCTACCAGTACTCACCACATGCTCTTGACCATTTAATAACCTCAATAGAAATTCAGAAAAAAGATCTTTAAGGTCAAGCAAAACAGGTTGATCCACCCCTGTCACCACTAAAGAACTAACCAGGACGACTGCCTTGCTACAAAATTGGATGGAGTCTTTCTTTCTGTTCCAATATACTGCAACCTATGAACTCTGTTGCACAAGGATACAATTTGTATTCATAACAAAAAAATAAACCTTCCGAAAGAATGTTCGCCAAGCATTCATTTATTTTGAATATAAAAGCCAACATTCTGCACGACTCTCCACAAAGTATTAAATAATTGGAAAATGTCATTAGAAACAATGAAAACCATGCTGGTCTACGATGTAATAGCTAATCTCATATATAACAGTGAGGGATCACAAATGAAGAACTTTGAAGTAACAGTAATGTATTTCTACCAAGAAATACTGAAGGACAGTAAAGAAAATATGAACTACAAAAAAATTGCTGTTTACAACCAGAAAGATAATTGAAAGCTCTGAGAAATATAAGGATAAAATGTTGCTTGGAGAATTGAACATCCACAGGATATACTGAAGGCAAGAGAGTCGGGGAGTAAATAGCAAATCAGATGTGAATGGATAGCAGAACAAAAGTCAAGAGGGATGTTGAAGAGTCAAAATTTATTTAGTGCAACAAAAGACAGGAAGGTTTGGAGAGCCATGATCACTTACAAAAAGCTAAAGGATAATGATCTGATGTCATAAATTGTCAACTCTTTATTTATGCTGATGACAGTATTTCCCCCTGTTTTAATAGCAAGTCAGATCAGCTTGATAAGGTCACATTTAAGCTGATTAAACAAATGACCTAGAATCTGTTGTTAACTTGGGCAAGAAATAACTTGATATTTTTAATGTCTCCAAAACAAATCAGCTTTTTTAATCATCTGTAAGAGCATTAATGATGTTAACTTCTAATGTACTCATTGCACCATCTCAGGCTAACATTTTCTACTGACATGAAGTGGAAAGATTATATCCAATCAACTGCTAGGTCTTCTGCTAGAAAGTTTTGTGTAGTCTTAGACATTTTTTTTTTGTCAGAATATATCTTAGATATTTATAAATCTACTATTCATCCATGCATTGAATGTTACTGCCACATTTTGTCTCGTACTTTTGCTATATATTTAGAGATTTTTGATAAAATTCCAAATTGAATCTTTAATGTTATTGGTCTTGACCTCTGTGACAGACACGAGATACAACCTGGGACTAGCACTACTGTTTGCGACTTGCCTTGTCCCCACCAAAAGAGAGCTCATATTTGCTTAGTGTTTAAAGCCTCTGCAGCTAAAATGAAGTTAAAAGACAAAGCACTGACTGCTCCGACATAATCCGTTTTCGGCCAGATAATGTGAAAGAATGAGGGGGAACTTGTGTTGCATTTTTATACACAAAAAATGTGCAATGCATTATGGGATCACAGGAAGTTGCAAATGGATTATGGGTACATAGACAGCTATAAAAGCAACATGAGCGAGGGGGGACGAGCAGGTTCACAGTTGCTGTTTTGAGTTTATTTGAGCCACAACCTAGCATCTCAGCTTCAGTTACTTTTCCACTGCCTTAACATAGCTTCTTTGTGTCTTTTTTGTAAATATTTTGATGCTAATTGTTCTTTATCTGTGTACTAGGTTAGCCTTGTCAGTTATGAATAAAAAATGACATGATCGCCCAAGCATGTGTTATATATAGCACTTAACTGACTGACTAGACTGCCAGCAAGGTTTCATCAGTTTACAATTGAAAGGGCTACATGTATCCTGTAAGTTCTATACTAATAGTTTTTTTTCTCACATTTCTTACTTATGGAACTCTCTTCCATCTTCTTGCTTCCCAGTTAACTTTGATTTTCTTAAATGTAAATACAATGTTAATCATTATCTTCTGTCTTCTTTTACTGTTCTTTTATTGTTTTCTCTCATTAATAATGTTTTTCTTTTTCCTTTTTCATATTCTTTCCTATTCTCAATAACATCTTGTGTCTTTGTGGCTTTATTGCCTTCCTTGGAGTGAAATGATTAAAACAAACTGAATCAGCATAAAAAGCAAAAATTTGACAAGAGAGAGAGTTAAAAACAATTTACCCATCAATAGCTGCCGAAAAAACACAAGGTAAAAGTAACGTTAAAAGAATAAGATTTACAAAAAAAGAAACAACATACATAAGTATAAAATAAACGCAAAACAATATTACAAACAAACCTAATGACTCAAACAACTTTTAAAACATTTTCCTTTATGTTTTCATGGGCGTTATATTTGACATTGCAAAGAACTTTCAATAATTTATTATGTGTAAAAGAAAAGAATGCAGTTTCATTAGTTATAAAAAAAAGCTTGTTCCATTATAAATTAAAACTAATATTGCCAGACAGTATTTCCTTTATTCCTTAATAGTTTTCGAGACATCAAAGTAATGATTAAAATATTTTGGTGTTTTGTTATTAAGGGTGTTAATAACTTGTTTTAGAAATGAAAAAAGGCATTCATTGTATGAGGAAAAAACTAATCTGAAGTTTCTTGTAACTCTTAAAAGAAGAAATTTTGTTTAAATTTTGTAGTTTAGATGTTGAGAAACATTAATAGAGAAATAATAAAAGAAAAAGAGTTTAAATTGAGCCATTTTTATGTTTAGACTCAAAGGAATCATTACAATTTAATATGGCACAATTATTCACCTCAACTAATTGATCTTTACAAAATTAGATTTAACTTGATATAAAAATAACAAAAATGAGAAAATTAGCAGTCAGTTGCTGATACCTCCTGACAAGTGAACAGACCATTTACAAAAAAGTTTCTTTGATAACAATCTGGAATCTTGGTGCTGAATATAACATCAGCTAAGTAGCAAATTTTATATTTGTCTTAATCCTGAATATATATATATATATATATATATATATATATATTATTAGTAAAGAACATGTCTCAAATGTGTCTTTAACAAGCTTTCACTTTAACAAGCTTCTTCAGAGATTTGTTAGAGATTAATGAACTTTTAAAAGTCCACAGAGACAATATACTGATTGAGGTTTGATTTCATTGGTCAAATATGTGCCATATGTAATAAAGCAATGGATGAATATTTTAAATGTAGAAGAAAAACTTATGTCTGCTTAAGTGTGTCTGTCACATGTAATAAAAGCGCTAGATGTTTATTATGAACGTAAGTATATGTATGCAAAAATAATGCATGTCAAATTGATACATACATACATACATACATACATATGCACATATATACATATTCCATAGTCTGGCCCTGATGTAATTTATGCCTGGAGGAAAAATTGACCATTATCAAATACAATAATCCAAAGGAACTCTTGAACCAATGAAATGAATTGATATTTAAATGCAGGCATAAGAATAAGTATAAAATCATTTAGCTAGATCAAAATCAGAATTGAAGTTAAAAATTTGGTTTCTTTCAGAGAAAAATTTGGAATTTCCCATTGGAAATATTATCCCCCTCTCTCAAATTTTTTTTTAATAGTTATATTGTATTATTGTAATAATTATATAATATTAATATCATTACAATTTAATATTGTATGTATATGTGTGTATGAATATGTGAGTATGTAATTATATGTATATGTATATATGTGGATATGTCCATGAAAAAATATATATGGAATATGTATGTCGGTGTATATGAATATGTATGTGTATGTACACTATGTGCCAAATTATTATTGAGGTAGTTTTTTTCTTTTTTCTAATATTTCAAAAACCGTCCAATCAATTCACACAAAATTTTTGCACAATGTTAGCAGCACTGACCTGCGCAATCACTGACATTTTCGTACTGATGTAAACAAATTGGCACCATATTTTTTATCAGCATGATGATATGAGCATGCCAAATTATGAGAAAGGTTTAGTAAAATTACCAGAATTGAGCAAACAAATCGTTTATTAATGTTGAACGTGAATGTTTATGATCAAAAGAAGCTAATAAATAAGATAATCAAACAAATAATAAGATACAAACAAAGGCACAGATTTGAATAAATTAATAAGGAATGTGCTTTCCCTGTTTTGAAATTACTTGATGAAGTCGACAATTCATAGAATCTGCGTTGCTCCTGAATTGTTGTCCATTGACGTACAGTCTTTGCTTCATGATGTTCCAAAGGTTTTCAATTGGGTTCAAATCTAGAGAATTTGCTGGCCACTTTATTTTACGAGGTCCATCAAAGCCTAACTGTTTCAAATATTCAGTAGTCTTGTGAGCAGCACGTGAGGGAACATTATCTTGCATAAAAACAATGGCCCTTCTGAAGGCAACTCTTTGTCCTTTTCATCCACGGTTCAAGATGCTCCTTCATAAATGCTATGTATACATGAGCAGTCATTTTGATGCCATCAGGTACTCTCCATTGGTTTACTAGTATTTTTCCAATAATACCACCCCAGATCATTATGCCTACATCGCCTTGTTGGCGTCTCAAACACTGATCATTTGTTACCCAGCCTTTGCACCATCTATCTGGCCCATCAAGTGTTACCTGAGTTTCATTTGTGAACAAAACTTTAGAGAAATCAATCTTCATATTGTCCTCAACCCATTTCAATTGATTTTGAATGTGATTTCTTGTCAACAGAGGCTTTAATACAGGTCTGACTGTTGTTGCTATTTCCCTCAAATGCCAACCCCGAATGCTTCTAGACACAATAAGATCCCCAATGCGACTGAAAAGCACTTGACTAGTAAGTCCAAGATTAATCGTGGTTTTTAATTTAAGTCGTGACATGAGACGATGTGAAATAACCCTTGGCTTGCCTTTACCTGTCCTTTTGCATACTTGTGTAGGATAGGCAGTGAACTTTTTCACTGTTTCATGACACCTTTTTATCATTTTATAAATTTCTAGGGTAGATTTACCTTTTGAGAGTTCTAAGGTGATAGTTTTCTTTTCAGTATCACTTAAACTGCTTTTACGGCCCATCTTTTACTTAATTTACACTCTCGGCGGACCTCAAATGGAATGACTATATTGAATCCATTGCCAAATCTGCTGCTATGAAAGTGGGCTCCCTGTGCAGGGCCCAGAAATTTTCCCACCTGAATCTATTCTGCACATATACAAATCTACCATCCGCCCGTGTATTGAATATTGCTGCCATATCTGGTCGGGTGCCCCTGCTGCTTTCCTTGGGCTTCTTGACAAAATACAAAGGAGGATCTGTAATGTGGTTGATACTGACTTGGCAGACCGGCTGCAGCCGCTCTCACACCGGCATGATGTGGCTTCCCTGTGTCTCTTCTACAAGTACTTTCATGGCTTCTGCTCCGATGAGCTTAGATCACTGGTGCCGCCTAAGCACGAATTTACACAAGATACTAGATTAGCAACTAGGTCCCACCCTTTTACAGTTAAACAAATAAGATGTAACCGTAAATTCTACTCCAACAGCTTCTTTTCTCGCACTTCCCGCCTGTGGAACTCCCTTCCACAAGTCTGCTTTCCCGACAGTTACAATCTCCAGGTGTTTAAATGTAGGGTCAATAGACACCTTCCTATCACACTAACTCCCAACTATTCTCACAACACTCTCATCTACCCAACCCTCATTCTCGGTATCCTTACCCGCCTATCACCCACCCTCTGTCATTTCCTATATTTAATCAGCCTTTCTCCACTCTACGTAGCCCCCTGCACAGTAGTGGCAGTGACATGCCTTGCTCGGGGTGAAACGCTTATAAAAAAAAAAAAATTCTTACACTTTTCTAATAATTTGGCACACTCAAATCACCATGCTGATAACAAATATGGCGCCAATTTGTTTACCTTGTGCAAATCAACATGAAAACTTCTGTGATTATGCAGGTAAGTGTTGCCAACATTGTGTGAAAATTTTGTGTGAATTGATTGGACAGTTTTTGAAATATTAGAAAAGCAAGTTATCTTGATAATAATTTGGCACACAGTGCATATATATATATACACATGTATATATATTTTAATTTTATAATTTTATTGTTTCATCTTATTCCATATTATATGATGTATTTACTTTTTAGGTATGTTATCCTCTTTACTAGGGATTTGTATTATTTTTAATTATAATTATTTTTATAATTTTAATAATTTTTTTATATATATATACTTTTTTTTAACATATTTTTTATTAGTAGTATTATTTAGGATTATTTTATTTTTATTATTATTAGTATTATACTTATTTTTATATATTATATATTTTTTATGTTATTACTAAATTTATGATATAATAATACTGCGAGTATTTATATTATATTTTGTATTAAAAAGTAAAATTTACCATTTATCTTTATACCGTAGATCCAACCCAATATCTTTAAACTAAATATAATGTTAAATTTCTATGTCATGTTTCTCAAAGAAAACAGGCGAATTGCAATTCTGGTTAATACGCTTGCTTTCATTAATGCATATTAGTGATATATCTCGACCGTAGATGCTATGTGTCAGTATTAAGATGTTAACTTTAACCTTCTTTCTCCTTAAATTTTTTTTTTATCTTTTTCTTCTTTCTCTTTTTCCTTTTAAAATTTTTCTATATTTTTCTGTTTTTGTTTTTTGAATGAGCGAGGAAAATTTTTTGTAGACTGCTGTTAGAAATATCTATTCTCAATATGGGCTCATGAGTGTCTGTATGTGAAGATTTTCTGGATAATTTTAAACATTAACTTTTGTACGGCTTTGGGTCTGAGGTGATACTGCTTAGTTGTGAAATATCTATTACCCATGGATTTGTAATATATATATATATATAATCATCAGCAGACATATCTATTTTGGTGTATCACAGCTCATCAGTATGGTTGCTTCTAGCCAGGATTGAAACCCAACCAAATTGACACGTCAGCAATTCTGAGCTATGGGTGCTCAGTAGAGGAAGGCAGATTTAGTGTGTTATATACAATGTTTTTTTTTTTTTTAATCATTTCACCCCAAGCAAGGCATTCCACTGCCACTATTGCGCATGGGGCTACATAGGGGAAGGTAAATAGAAGGAGTGGTTAGATATAGGAAATGTCAGAAGGAAGGTGATAGATGGGTAAGGATACTGAGGATGAGGTTAGGGTAGATGGGAAGAGTGTTTGAAAGAATAGGAGCGAGTTAGTGTGTTAGGAGGTGTCTATTGACCTTACATTTTAACTCCTGGAGATTGTAGCCATCGGGGAAGCAATCATGTGGAAGGGAATTCCTCAGTCGGGAAGTGCGAGAGAAGAAACTGTTGGAGTAGAAGTTGCAGTTGCATTTGTGTAAACACATGCCAGTAGCCGAGAGTGTCCAAATTCATTACTGCATGAACAATGTGTGTGTGTTTGCGTGTGTGTATGTATATATATATTGTTTAATTACTTGCTTTTTGGTCATAATAAAATTAGACCAATACACAGTTGTATTAAAAAGTGTTCAATATAATTATATTGTAGGACTTGTAAATATTCTTCATTTGTAAATAAGTTATTATATGACCTGGGTTTCTACCATGTGGTATCTTCAGGCCATTTGTAATAATTGATTTTACTGTTTTTTTGTTTTTTTTAAGAACGTTCATGTAACAGATTTTTTTGAACATTCATGTAACAGGGAATTTTTGAAGGCGCAATTTTTAAAATTATATTTTCTAATGAAGTAACAGATTTTTTTATTTATTATTCTAACAGATGTTAACACTTGTATTTGAGTAGGTGTTTCATTTATGGATTAAACAGTATATTTATTTTTGTCTATTAGTATCCAATCTAATAAATAAACAGTGTCTGCTCAGATATGAGTATCTATCAAAAATAATATTTAAAGTGACAAAGATAGACGCTAAGGTCAGCATCAAGAAACAACAGTTTGTCTCATGCTTGAGCACAATTTTCAAGCCATGTGTGTTGTGTTGTCATTGGACTATATATGCCGGTCAGTAGGGCATTATGGGTAGTAAGTAACTGCTGTTGGCTGTGTGGTAAGAGTTATCATTAAATCATTGTAAAAGCTTTGTTGTGTTGCTTCGTTTTGGTATAATTAGAAGATAACACAAACTTGAATTAATGATGTTTATTTTTGGTATAAAACTTTAGGTTTTTACATCAAGTTACAACCTTTAAATTTTGTGTGGATACAGAAGCAGACTAGCTAAATTCTCCTCACTGTGGGATGCTAGTAGTAAACAAGCCTATCCCTTCTGGACGCTAGTGGTCAACTGACTAGCGTCTTTCCTTTTTCAAATCTCCTACACAAAACTACTGTCCCTAACTCCTACTTTTACTCCTACTCCTACCAAAAGAAATGGTTCCTTATTTTGCCGCCCAATTTTGAATTGGTGTATGTCTATTTTTTTCTATTTTTAGAACACTTGCCATTTTATAAACCATAACAACTTCTTCTTCTATGTGCCATGTCTCTTCAGGATGTGGGCCCTCCACCTTCCCCTATCCCTTGTTGCACTTAATATCCCTTCTTCTGTTATTTCACTTAATCCCCATTCTATCATCCTTGCCCCCTTTTCCCTCTATCCGTCTCATGAGCATCAAGTTCTCCAAGTCCTCCTTCCTCATTAGATGTTCCAAAAACTTTATCTGTCTTTTCCTGATGTTAAGTATTAATTTCCTTTCAGTGTCCATCCTCTCCAAGACCTTTCTTTCATTACTTGTGTGCTCTGTCCATGGTATCCTCACCATCTTTCTGTAGAACCACATTTTGGTTCCTTCAAGTCTTTCCTTTATTTTTGATAAAATTGTCCAGCATTCACTGCCGTATTGAAGGACAAATCACATAACAATCTAGTACTCTCTTCTGCATTTCCAGCCAAAGTTTTCCATCTCTTAACACTCTACCCAGCTTCTGGAATGCATCCTTGGTCATGCCAGTGCACTTACAGGTTTCTTTATGGCACTTTCCGTCCTCTGCTAGAACACTTCCCAGGAATTTAAATTTCTACACAAACTTGTTGACTGCCAGTAAAAGTTCTCGATCACTCTAAGGTCACTCCCACCCAAATATGTCAAGTTTGCCAAGTGTCTCTATCAGGTCTTTGTAGCGTACTTTAATGGATGCCTTTGTGTCGTCTATGAAACACAGGTACATATCCTTCTGCATTTCTATTGCTTTTTCTGATAATTCTCTCAGCATAAATATCACGTTCCTTGTTCCATTTTCCTTGATGAAACCACACTGCTCTTGTCATATTTCTGGTCTGATTTTACTGCGCTTTCTGTTCATTAGGCGTAAGCGAGAAAATCAGAAAACACAGATAAAGGGTGAAAAAGTAAGAGAAGGGGAGAGGCGTAAGGGTGAAAATCAGAACACAGGTATAGTGTGATGGAGTAAGAGAGAGGAGAGGCATGAGATAAACAATAATTTTAGTTTACAACCTCAGTGGTATTTTTATATGTTTAACTAGAAGATAGTATATGTTATAATGATTGCTGTATTAGTAAGGCAACCAATAATGTGACTTAGTACACTTAGTGCAACAAACATTTCATTTACACCTTCGTCCAAGCAACAACTTTGTTTTTATAACTATCTCCAAGTTATAGTTACTTTTTTTTTAGTAACGCTTGGGCAAGTCTGTTTGACTTCTTTGGGGCTACCCAACAGTATAAAATCATATTGCACTATCAAAATTTATCTTGCTCAGTTAAAGTTGTGAGATCAATCTCTGTGTCATTTATTATATTTAATTTTATACTTAACATCAGAAAGAGAAAGCAGAAATTTCTAGAGTATATAATGAAGAGGGCTAAGAAAATTTGATACACATAAGGCAAGGGGGTTAAAAGAAATAATGCAAAATCTATATAGTAACTCTGAATGAATAACTGGTGAAGTCAAGTTTATGAGAGTTAACAAAAAGAGAAAATTTATTAAGAGCTTTTTTGGTTTTTATAATCGTTTCACCTCAAGCAAGGCAGTACTGCTACTGGTGCATAGGGGTTTACATGAGAGGAGAGCAAACAAAAAAAAGAAAAACGATGTACAGTGGGTGTTGAAGAAAGGATAAGTGAAAGATGGGAATTAAAGAGATAAAAGATGTCAATTGATGTTGATCTTAAACTCTTGGAGATTGTAGCTACCAGGGAAGCAAGTATATGGAAGAGAGTTTCACAAGCAGAATGTGTGAGAAAATACACTGAGAAGTAGAAGTGACAGCTACATTTGACTGTTTTGACTGTAAAATGGTGGGACATAATTGCCAATCTAGTAGCTCCAAGATTTCCAAAGAACAGGAAATTGTGGAGAGCTATGATTGCCTGTGTCCTGAAGGAAACTGGCTCATGTGCTGCGAGTTAATTTTTTTTGCCAAAATCTTTTTTATACATTTATAAGTTCAACATTCATTGCTACACTGAATATTGCTGATACATATTGTTGGGTGCATCTAGAGATTTTTGACAGAATTCAAAGAAGAATCTGTAATGTTATCAGTTCTGACCTGGCATCTTGGCTTCAATCACTTTTCCACTGCCATAATGTGGTTTCCCTGTGCTTTTTTCATAAATATTTTCATGGTAATTGTTCCAATAGACTTTCCTCTTTAGCACCTTGACTTGAAAAATTTCAACTCAGTACTTGATTGACAACTTCCCTTGGACTTTTCACTTGTGGAACTCTTTTTCGGCTTATTACTTTCCTGTTAACTAGTATCTTAAAAAATTTAAATGCAACATCAGTTATCTCCCCTTTTGTTGTTCTCTCTCTCTCTTTAATACTGTTTAATCAGTTGATTTCCCTCTCAGTAACCTCATGCGTTTTAGTGGCTTTATACCTTAGTTGGGGGGAAATGATAAAATAAAAAAAAATTTTGAGGCTTCTAAAATTCTTTGTTAGGCATTTGGTGAATATATTTTTAGGTGGAATAACAGTTTTTGAATGGCACATGCATTTCAAAACTGTATGAGTATTTGTTCAAAATTTGGGAAAAAAATTCATGAACTTATCCATCAAGATTATCACTGAACTCTCTCAAATGATTGGAATACATCATAAAGTCTGCCTGGAGATCTGAGATGGGAAATATTCTGATATCACCTTGTAATGAGAAAATCATGCCTTCACAGATTAAAGTTCTGTGGAATATTTCCAGAAATTTATCAAATTTAACAGATGCCTTTGGAAAAGGTACAAATCTGTTTCTTGTCTCCACAGCTATGAGCTAAATAGCAAGGCAACCTGGGTTCTTTGAGTTGAGGACAAATCTTTTGAATTCAAAACCAGCCTGAAGAAGGATGAATTCTTTCAGGTTATCTCATCCCAGACACACTTACTGTAGCTATGGGTGAAGTTCATATGGTTCAGATGTGACCTTAATAGCTTGCAAATCTTATGATCATGAACAGATCCATGAGAAAGGTTGAAAACTATATTTGCTGAAAGACTGTGACAAGACTGAACAAATTAATGTATAATCACAGTAATGGCTTTTCTTAATTTTGTTTACTGTTTGGAGAGCAGTCAAAAACTATGAGAAGTTTACTGATATTGTGAAGTATCAGTCTGTCACATTCAGTTAAAATCAGCATATTTATATACATGCATGATATAATTGTAGCATGGATGGCATCCATAGGTGAACAATGAAATCTGCCCCTAGAAATTATAAAGCTTACAAACTGAGTCTGAAACCAAAACTCGCCATCATCTACCTTGTAGCGGTCAGTTCATGGCCAAATTCCTTTTCACCTGCCCTTGGTGAACCTGATACCCAAATAAAGGACTGATCTATTGATTAAACCAATTGGGCATCTGTATTGCATCTATAAATTGATGGAAGCCACCACTGATGACCATCAGCCCTGGGGTGTTTTGAAACTGACTTATCCATTAGGGGAAACAGATCACAAGTATGGTTTCAGTAAAGCTAAATTGAAAGGTGACCGCAGGTATGGAGTAAGAGAAAAATGGTCCAACGCCACTTAGCCCAGAAGGAGTCATCAGAATTGATTTCCGCAGAGTCTTTGATGGAAGTGCTAATGAGTTCAAGAAAAGTTACCAATATATATGAATATGTAAGCAAGTTAATAAGATTATATCCTATGTATGTACAAATGGGAACAGATATACATTGGCATGTAGAAATATATATATATATATATATATATATATATATATATATAAACACTTACTGAAATAATTTCTTTTATATTTTATTTTTAATAGAGTATATTTTTATTACTTTAACAGTTTTAATGAATACTTGAAATTGAGTAGAATGTAAAATTTTTAAGCAGTGTTAATTTCATCTACTAACATACTAAAAAACTTAAGATGCTTTATTAAGTTTTTGGCAGGATTTGAGTTTGAGTTTTGTTTAACAGCATATCAACCTCTGTGAGTTATTTAATGCCAAAAATGTGGGGTTTTAAGGTTTTTTATTTTAATGTTCGGTTATACTGAGAAGGTTGATTTAGTTAAATTTTAATGAACAGTTTTTGTTTTTATTCTTTTATTTGAGAAAACTAAGTATTGCTGGTAATAATTTTTTTTCCTTCAAAAATGTATTATGGCAATAATTTTTTTTTCCTTCAAAAATGTGTTATGACAATATTTTTTTTCCTTCAAAAATGTATTGTTGGTCATGTTTTCTCTTTCAGAAATGTATATTTTTCTATAAAAGTCTATTTTTATGTAAATATTTCTATAAAAGTACTTTTATACTTTCATGTTCTTTTGACCCCAGTTTGGGGGAGCTAACTATTTCCACCGAGGTGGGATCCTAACAGGTGCTACCACTCTGGGTCAGGGTGGACCTGGGAACAACAGTAATTAAGAGGTGGTTCCATGCTCCTCACAACCTCTCAATCAGAGGCTTTGCTGCAGGATGCAGTTTACCGTCATACTCAGGACCGGTTTCCCTGTTTTTAGGAAGAACCACAGTCTGACCCAAACTGTAAAGCTCTTCAAATTCAACTGGTCTAAAGCTCACTAGATCAAATGGTAGGTTCTTCCATATAAGTGGATACCAGTTCAAATCCTATCAGAGGGCACATTTTCTTAAGTTTTCTTGAGTGCACAGGACTGTTTAAAAATGGGATTTTTAACCAAAAATAATGTTTGAAAAAAAAAAAATTATATACATAAATATATATAAATCTCTCTCTCTCCCTATATATATATATATATATATATATATATATTCAAATGAATAAGGAACAATGAAAATAATTACAACATTCAAAACATTAATTTAAAACAGTGTTCAATATAAAAATAGAGCAATGAATATTTATTATTAATTATACTTTAGAACATGTACAAACAACTGCAAAATGTACAATTATATAAATATAATGTATACATAAATATATATATATAGATATAGAAATCATATATATATATATATATATATATATTACTGCCTCTCTGCCCCCTGTTTTCCTGCATGCTAGAAGTTCTCTTCTGTTGTTCCTGTATTTAAGAACTCTGGTGAACCCTCAGACCCATCCAACTATCGCCCTATCAGCCTTCTACCAATTTTCGGGAAGGTTTTCGAGGCCATTATTAATGCTGAAATAGTTCAGCATTTTACTGCCCATAAACTCTTCTCCGACAGGCAGTATGGCTTCCGCTTTCTGTGTGTGTATATATATATATATAGTCATCCGCAGACAGATCTGTTTCATTGTATCACAGCTCATCAGTACAGTTAGACATCCAATTGCTTTTTACCCAGGATATATATATATATATATATATAAGACCTAACCACACACATAAATATATATGTATATATACAGTGTGTGTATATAAATTTATAAATTCTGTACAAATAGATGCGTGTGTGTGTTTACCGAACGCCCATAGCCCAGGGGTAGAGTCGCCAACTGACGCCATTTCAGTCGGGTTTCAATCCTGAGTAAAAAAGCAATCGGAGTCTAACCGTACTGATGAGCTGTGATATGGCGAAACAGATCAGTCTGTGGATGACAATATATATATATATATATATATATATATATAGCACTCACTCACTCAATAAATCCCGAGCCTAACTTATAAAACAACAACTTTTAGGCAAAATTCAACTTTATTCATGAGCATAGTCTCCTTCTTGGGTGGTATACTGATTCCAATTCTTCTCTTAAAATTCGATACCTTTTTTTGCAGAATGATACACTCCCGATCAAAAATTTAAGACCACTTAAAAATCTTTAAAAAGGAATTGTTTTTTTTACAGATAGATTTTAAACTCCTTCCCATTTAAGGTTACCAATACTACAATCTAAAAGGTTATGGAAACAAAAAGCTACATTCCAAACATTTTATTTAGAAATTTACATTTTTATAAAATGAGATTTACACATGATCAAAATTATAAGACCAGAGACAAAAATTCTACGAAATTGTACAAAAAGTGTATGAAAATATTCAACAACCAAATTTAATAATGAAATCTACCTCCACTGCTTTTGATGACTTCAAAAATTTTGTTGGGCATGCTAGAAATAAGCGTTTCCATTAAGGTGTGGGGATGTTGCTCCAGCTTCTGAAGATGTCTTCACAAAGTTCATTTTTTGTTGAATATTGTTTGCCATTTCGATAAACATCTCTTGTCATCCATCGCCAAACATTTCAATTGGGTTCAAGTCCGGTGAGCATGCAGGATGTCCCAAGAGATGGACCCGTTTTCTTGTAGAAAGGTCAAGGTCCATCTTGCAACATAGATTGCAGCATTATCCTGTCGGAATAACCATCTATCCCCACACAAACGATAGCCCTCTGTCATCAAAGATGCTTTTTGTATCATGTTAACACAACCAGCTGCTCTCTGACGACCCTGCATCACCTGGAGCTCCATCGTCCCTCTGTAAGAAAAGGCATCCCATATCATTAGGGACCCTCCACCACTATGACATGCGGAGAAAATTTCAGGAGGCATGTTTTTGTTATACAAATATCGTTGGAAGCCATCAGGACCATCGAGATTGAATTTTTTCTCATCAGAAAACAGGACTTTCTTCCACTTCTCAACGTCCCATGTTTGGTATTCACGACCAAACTTTAAGCGGCCCAACTTGTGACGTGGAAGCAGCCGAGGAATTTGTTTACGATTTTTATTTACCATGCCTTTTTGTCTTAAGTGTCATCTGATGGTTACGGGACTGCAATCAGCATCTGTGACTGCCTTAATTTGACTAGAAGAAAGTCCCGCCTCTTTCATAACAACCCATCTTATTCTCCTACTCAATGCAGGAGAAATTTTTTGGGGTCTACCAGAGTATTTTGCTTTTCCATAATTCTCACTGTTCTTTAGAAAGTTGCAAATCACAGTTTTACTGCGATTTACCTTAGCTGCGATCGCCCGCTGTGACAAACCTTGCTTATGGAATTCTAGAATTCGAGAACACTCAATTTTGGTAAGTTTGCTTGCTTTAGGCATGGTAACACCTTTACACAGTGATTGCTAATCTCTAACTGAACTAAAAACATTGGAAATTGCCATAGATCTAACAATTTATACCCCTGGTCTTATAATTTTGATCATGCGTAAATCACCTCATTTTATAAATTACTAAATAAAATGTTTGGAATGTATCTTTTTGTTTCCATAACCTTTTAGATTGTAGTATTGGTAACCTTAAGTGGGAAGAGTTTAAAATCTATCCATAAAAAAAAATTTCTTTTTAATGATTTTTAAGTGGTCTTAAATTTTTGATCAGGAGTGTATGTCTTTGGCCTCAAAATACACCCCAATTTCCTATGTCACTTCTTCATTGGAGCCAAATCTCTTTCTCTTGAACATTCTTTTGAGGTCTGCAAACAACCGGTAGTGGCTAGGAACCAGATCTAAAGAATAGGGTGGATGCAGCAGCAAGTTGCAATCAACATGTAACATGGTGCATTCTCTTGATAAAAGATCACATTTTTCTTCATTTGTGGCCATTTTTTTGTCAATTTCTTCCTTTAGTCGCACCAATAATATATATATATATATATAATGCTATATAATATTCGCTATTGATGTTTCTATAATATATTGCTATTAATGGTTTTTCTTTTCTCAAGGTAATTGATGAACAAAATACCTTGCACTTCCCAAAATATGGAGGCCAAAACCTTGCCTGCTGCTGTTTATTCAGCTGACTGCCGATTTGACTGCAAAGTGAAGTGCTGGATCCATATTTCATCCATTGTCACATATTTATGCATAAATGTTTTTTGTTGCATTGCAATAGTTGCAAACAACGCTCTGAATCCTTGATGTATTGTTATTTTTGATCGACTGTAAGCAAACATGGCACCCACTTTGAACACAGCTTTCTCATTGACAGATGTTTATGCAAAATAATGAATACACTGCTTTCTGATATGTTCAACTTTTCTGCTATTTCACAGAACTTAAATTTACTATCAGCTAAAATGAGTTTGTTGATTTTTTTTTTTTATGTTTTCCGGGACAACTGTTGATTTTGGGCAACCTCAGCATTCAGCATCATTTGTGTCTGTACGACATGTATAAAATCAGTATACTACTCCTTAACTGTTGTTTCTGATGAAGCATAGTTCGAATAATACTTATCAAGCCATTGCTTTGCTTGAACAGTATTTTTTCCTATCAGAAAGCAATGCTTTTTCAACACACGAAATTAAGATTTTTGTATTGTTTTGAAAATTTGCAACAATAGCTTGACTTAAATAACTGTAATTAGTAAACTAATAATCTGATTAGGCCTAAATTTTGTCACGTGCTATTTGAAGGTTAGTACTTCATAAAAATCATATGGATTTTTTATTAGTGGTGCCATCTATATGTCAGGCTCAGGACTTGTTGAGTGATGCGTTTCATATATATATATATATATATATATATATAACAGAAGTAGAGAGAAATTGGTATAGAAGAAAAAAGTGCAAGAAGCCCTAAACGTTTTTATGGCCAACAAAAGGTGATGGAAGAGACTTAACGTGCGAGTGTGAAAAAAACCAACAAACACACACACATATGAACTTTCTGATTTGCTCACTGACCACTCTCTATATATACATGATATTTTGGTCATCAGAAAAACAAACAGATCTCAATATGTAAAGTCACAAGTTTATTTATTGAAGAGTCAACTTTAAACTCAAAACACATTTAGCAATACAAATAGCATTATGGACACTTAATATCGCATACAAAAAGCCAGTAATATTAATAACAACAATAAATGTACACATTAAACAAAACGTTCACAGCTTCTTGCACTTTTTTCTTATATATATATATAAAAGAATGAGAGACTTTGAAAAACATTAGCTACTCTGGCATGTTCGCATTGCTCATTCAATAATGAATTAGAGCACTCTGGCTATTGGACGTGTATAATGATAATATACATGCTAAAAAGTCTGCCTTCTTCTACCGAGCGCCCATAGCCCAGAGGTAGAATTGCCAACTGACGCCAATTCGGTCAGGTTTCAATCCTGGGTTAAAAAGCAGTCGGAGTCTAACCATACTGATGAGCTGTGATACAGCGAAACAGATCTGTCTGTGGATGACGATATATATATATATATATATATATATATATATATATATATATATATACGCATACACAAATAATATATATGTTCTATCATTGGAAACTCTTCAGGCTCACTTGCAAATATTTTAAAAATGAAGCTTAAGTTAACTTTTGTGTCATAGAAAGAAAATCTTCAAGATTTATTTCCCCAAAACATTGACTTTTATGTTGTGAAATATATAATGTGTGGGTATTGGGGGATTCTTAGATGCAGTATATATGTAAAAGGTTTATATAAATAAAGGCAAATAAAAAAAACATACCTTATTGTCATGTAGAAAAACATGCCATCACCAACACATGTGGTTGAACTTTGATAAAAAAATAAAACTATAAGAATGAATTATTTCACTGCAATCACAATAATAACTTATATTAAGCACCAGACAGAAGTCTGGGTGAATCAACCAAAAAACATTCAATATTGCAAGTAGCAGCAGCAGTTTTACTCGTTACAGCCGAGTAGTAGAGTTCAGTGTTCACAGTGTGATATTACTATTTTGTCTTTGAGTTGATTACTAAGAGAGGATGCTATGTATTATTAGGAGGAACCACTTAATACAGTCTTCTTCTTGTATGTGCCTTGTCCCTTCAGGACGTAGGCGATCATGGCCTTCCACTTTTCCCTATCCCTGGTGGCTCTGAGCACGCCTTCTCCTGTTACACCATGCAATCCTCGTTCCGTCATCCACCTGATTAGGTTCTTCAAATATGTTATCAGTTGCTTTCCTCTGTCTCTTTTTCCCTCTATCTGGCCTGTTAGTATCAGATTCTCCAGGCCCTCCTTCCTCATTGCTGTGGCACTACCCGGCTGGTCGCTGTTGGTTTCGATCCAGTCAGTTGGTCGTAGATTGACTCTGTCGTGGTTTTCTCCCTTGTCCTACGTTGTGTTGATTAATCACAAGGTAGTCACATGAGTTTTTCACTAGCTGTCTCTCTGCCGAACTAAACCAAGCCAGGAAGTGTGCACACAATTGAGTAATAAAAGAAAGAAATGTAACATCAAAGGAAATAAGTGGACTGACGTCTGAAGTGTTGTGAAATAACGTCTTTATATACAGATTATACATAATAGTCTCTTGAATAATTTCCCATCCCTGCTTCTATCAACTGGTAGTGGAACGGGCATTTCTTAGATAAATCGAATTATTCTCCTAAGCAATAACAAGGAATCTGGGTGGCTGCAGAAGACTAAGTTCCTAAGTTAGAAAAATATGAGAAATCGTACTTAATACCTAATACTTGTCATGGATGTGGTAGAAAACACTTTAAATCTGATTGGTTTTTTTTTTTCAAATAAGAAATGTTATCAGTGTGGCAAAATAGTTCATAAAAGTAGCTGCTTTAAATAAAAAAAAATGGAGCAGAAAAAAATAAAAATTTGTCAATAAAGTAAATGCATTGAATAAAGTTGGCACACAGAAGAAAAAAAATTACGGATACTATGACTGAGAGATCTATGAAAATGAAATCTGTTTACAATTAGCAACACAAAAATCATACTACCACTCAACACTGGGTATGACATCACAATTATCAATGAAAAAACTTGAAGGTAACTAGATAAACCTTGACTATTAACTCCAACTAAAATTACTTGTGGTGTTTCAGGTGAAAAGTTTAAATTTCTAGGGGAATTCACCTGTAACCTTTTTTGTTGGTCAAATAAAAAAAGCGGTTGTTAATGTGTTAAAAAACATGATGAATTATTCAATCTGTGGGACCTGCCAATCAATTCATTCTGTAACAAATTGATATCAAAACCGCAAATAATATGACAACAGAGAGATTCAATATAAACTAAAATTACTTGTGGTGTTTCAGGTGAAAAGTTTAAATTTCTAGGGGAATTCACCTGTAACCTTTTTTTGTTGGTCAAATAAAAAAAGCGGTTGTTAATGTGTTAAAAAACATGATGAATTATTCAATCTGTGGGACCTGCCATTCAATTCATTCTGTAACAAAATTGATATCAAAACCGCAAATAATATGACAACAGAGAGATTCAAAATGGAATTAAAAAGGAAATTACTGGAAGTTTTTTCTGAAGGTCTTGGATTATGTACGAAAGCAAAGGCAAAATTCAAAATAAAAGAAAATGTAAATTCAGGCTAAAAATAAGTATACCCTTTGCAGCATTAGACCCAATCAACGACAAATTGGAAAGATTAGAAAAATTAGGGGTCATATTTAAATCACAATATTTAAAGTGGACATCCCCTACTGTATACGGTAAGAAAAAGAATGAGTATGTGCAAATTTCTCCACAGGGTTGAATCAGAATTTGCAAAAGTACAATTATTCACTACTAAGTCTGGAAAAACTTTTGCCAAACTTGAAGGATGTTGTGGATATCATGGATCGAGCATGTGAGCAATGATGAGGTTTTGGAAAGGATGGAAATGAAAAGGAAATTAATACTGAGCATCAGGAAAAAACAACTAAAGTTCCTGGGACATGCAATGAGGAAGGAGGGCTTGGAGAACCTGATACTAACAGGCCAGATAGAGACAAAAAAGAGACATGGGAAAACAGAGGATAACATATTTGAAGGGCCTGAGCAGGTAGATGACAGAATGGGGCTTGTGTGGTATAACAGGAGAATGCATGCTAAGAGTCACCAGGGATAGAGAGGTGTGGAAAGCTCTGATCACCTACGTCCTGAAAGGCACATAGGCACATAGAAGATAAATAATGGTGGGAAATTTTTTTTCCAAGTTGGACTTACCAGCTGCATACTTACAAATACCACTTGAAGAAGAATGTTCTGCACTGCTGACCATAAACACCCATAAGGACCTTTATAAGTTTAACAGGTTTCCTTTCCAAATTAAAGCGGCACTGAGCACTTTCCATCAAGTCAATGGATGTACGCTGTGGTGCAATGGATATCAATTCGGAATGAGAAATCGGGGAGCCAAGTTCGAATTTCAGTTGAATTCATTGCATTCACTTATGCGCAAATACCCTTGGGAAAGGTATTAATCCATCTCTTCCTTCCAGTTATGTGTTAAATAACAGGACAGATTGGGTTCTGTAGCCATGGCTGGCAACCAGTCTACTGCAGAAAGCAATGGGAATCTACTGCGGGATAATGTTCTGCCCAGTCAGTCATGTCTCTTCGAGACACAATCGCTCAAGCGTGTTTCACATATGGCACTTAACTGACTGAATGGACACAATGTTTGTAAGATTGAATTTTGCACTAGCCTATCTGGATGATATATTGTTAAAAACTGAATCCAAGCAACAACATACGGAACATATTAAAATAGTATTTGAGAGGATAAAAGAATATGGTTTTAAGCTGAGCAAAATTTAGTTTGTGAATTATTCATTACTAGAATAAAGTACCTGGGACAAATAATAGGTGATAAAGATCGACGGCCAGATCCTGCATGAGAAAGTGAAATTAAGAACACATCCACCCCAACTAATGTATCATAATTGCAAGTATTCCTGGGTTTCACAAACTACTATCAGGTATACATCAAAATTTTTTTTTTTTTTTTTTTATAAGCGTTTCACCTTGAGCAAGGCATGTCACTGCCACTACTGCGCAGGGGGCTACGTAGAGTGGAGAAAGGCTGATTAAATATAGGAAATGACAGAGGGTGGGTGATAGGCGGGTAAGGATACCGAGAATGAGGGTTGGGTAGATGAGAGTGTTGTGAGAATAGTTGGGAGTTAGTGTGATAGGAGGTGTCTATTGACCCTACATTTAAACACCTGGAGATTGTAACTGTCGGGAAAGCAGACTTGTGGAAGGGAGTTCCACAGGCGGGAAACGCGAGAAAAGAAGCTGTTGGAGTAGATATAAACTGACAGCACTCATAAATGCTTTACTAAAAAAAGATGCAAAATTGGACTATACAGAAAAGTGTCAAGATGCCTTTGAAAAAAATTAAGAAAATACTAACGTCTGATTTAATATTAATGCATTTCAATCTAAAAGTGAAAATTATTGCAACATCTGATGCAAATGACTTTGGAATAAGAGTTGTTATTCAGTACAAGTATGACGATGGAACAATGAATCCCATAGCACACACTTCTAGGTTTTTGATAGCTGCCAAAAAAAAATTTTAGTCAGATTGAAAAAGAAGCTCTGGCAATAGTGTTTGTGATGGAAAAATTTCACAATTTTTACATGGACGTGGATTTTTGTTATAAACAGACCATCACCCACTATTATCTATTTATGTAGGCGATCATGGTTCTCCACGTCTCCCTATACCTTGTGGCCCCTAGTATGCTTGCTCCTGTTACTCCTGGCAACCCCCGTTCCGCCATCCACCTGATCAGGCCCTGCAAATATGTTATCCACTGCCTTCCTCTGTCTCTCTTTCCTTCTATCTGGCCAGTCAGTATCAGGTTCTCCAGGCTCTCCTTCCTCATTGAGTGTCCCAGGAACTTCAATTGTCTCTTCCTGATGCTCAGTATTAATATCCTTTTCGTTGCCATTCTTTCCAACACCTCATCGTTGCTTGCATGCTCAGTCCACGATATCCGCAGCATCCTTCTGTCGAACCACATTTCCGCTGCTTCCAGTTTTGTTCTCATTTTCGATGATATTGTCCAGCATTCACTGCCGTATTGAAGAACTGACATCACATAGCAATCCAGCACTCTTTTCTTTACACACAGCAAATTTATTACAATGCTGGGAAACCATACTGCTAAACTATAATTATAAAATGGAATTCCTAAAAGTATCAGACAAATGACATACACAATACAAGGACCCAGATATGAATATAAGCATCACCTAAATCAATTCCGATGCAGGTATACGAAACTGGAAAATACCAGACACAACGTCCTGATGGAGGTGATTTATGATATACCTATGCTACTAGAAATAGTGGAACCACGGTGATCTGGAAAAAGAAAAAAGAATAATACAGAGTTCCTAAATGTGGAAGCCATACTGAAAAATTACAGATGACAAAAGATTGACTCCAAAAGAAGTTAACTCAAAAGGGGCGATATTGTACAGAAAGAAGTGTTGACATCGACACATATATTTGAACACTGATTGCCAGATAACAAATAAAACCTTAAGAATGAATTATTCCACTGGGGATCACGTAAACACAATTAGTAATCTATATTAAGCACCAGACAGAAGTCTGGGTGAATCAACCAAGTGGATTGACTGGGTGGATCAACCAGATTACAAGTAGCCACCGCACTCATACTAGTTAAAGCTGAGTAGTAGAGTCAGTGTTCACCGTGTCATATTACTATTTAGTTGTTGAGTAGATTACTCAGGAGAACTCCTAAGAGAGGACACTAAGTATTATCAAGAGGAACCTCTTAATACAGTACTATTTGTGAGATACGCGAATGACTATTTTGCAATATCACAATATTGGAGTATCACCTCTTAGTAATAACAATTGCTACAAATCCATGAGTAACTGAATAATATACCAAGACTCATGCAACCACGTGATGACACAACACATTAGTAACCTTTTAGGTCACAACAGTAACCAATGGATATACAACTTTTAGTCGACGTGTTTCATCTTCTGAGTGACTTTGTCATTTACCTTGATAAAGTCTCTCAGAGGATGAAGTGTGCCATCTAACATAATTTTTTTCTTTTGCCTTTATTCATATATATATATATATTACACAGGCAAATGTACATAATATGCACACACAGTTATCATTTATATGTTTTGTACCTTCAGGATATAGTTGATCATGGCTCTCCACACTTTCTATCACTTGAATGATGAGTTCATTAATGAATTTGCATGCACACACATGATTTGTTTTTTATAAATTCTTGGTCATGCCTCAACTAGTCACTGTCATCGAAACCTATATATAAATAGCTGCTGCATATGACCAGCAGATTGGTTTGGAGTTGTTACCTGGCATGGAGGAGAATCTTTTGAGACAAGAAGCTGTTATAAAAAAATTTTATCTCCTTCAAAATTCTACAAGCTATTTTGGCAAGATGACAGATAGAAAATTTAATGTCAAGCTGACAACCAAATTTGATGACTCAGTGACCAAACAAGCAGTTACTGAATTGATAGGAAAATTGGAACTTGTTTGTGATCTGTATGGAATCGAGAAGGTTCTTCCCTTGAAAATAACTGGCAGAGCATCCATGGACAGATCCAACAGCAGATGCTGAATAGATAAAGCACGTCTTTTGGTTTGTCTTTGCATCGGGTTATTTCCTAGACTACAAGCAATTTGTGGAGCAGTGACTGCTCTGAGATGAGTCTGTTGACATTTTTACAGGCAGCTTGAACAAGCTAGCAGAACCATTTATTGAGAGAAAAGACTAGGACAGGAAATATCTGCAACTGTTGTTGCATCAGTTGAAGTGGCAGCTGATAAACTTCCAGCTATTAAGCACCATTACAACCATTACAGGCAACCTCTTCTGCCTCCCATAAGCATGGACCAGATGATTCTCCCGGAGAGTAATACACTACGCCTCCTCGGACTTACCCTGTCCTCAGACCTCAAATGGAACCACTATATTGAATCCATAGCAAAATCTACTGCTAAGAAGATTGGGTCACTATGTCGATCCAGGATGTTTTTTCCACCTGAATCCATCCTGCATATATACAAGTCAACCATCCGTCCGTGCATGGAGTACTGCTGCCATTTATGGTCAGGTGCCCCTGCCGTTCTCCTCAGTGTTCTTGACAAGCTCCAAAGGAGAGTCTGTAATGTGATAGGTACTGATCTGGCGACTCGTCTGCAGCCACTTTCCCATCGTTGAAATGTGGCCTCCCTCTGTCTCTTCTATAAATACTTTCATGGCTTTTGCTCGGATGAGCTTAAGTCACTGATGCCTCCTCAACAGGTGTTTACCCGTGCAACCAGACTGGCAACTGGGTCCCACCCATTCACAGTCAGGTTAGCCAAACGCAGACGACAATTCTACTCCTGCAGCTTCCTCTCTCGCACTTCCCGCCTGTGGAACTCACTCCCGTATTCTTGCTTTCCTGACGGCTACGACGTCCAGAAATTTAAAAGCAAAGTTAATACTCACCTACTAACCACTGGACTCTAGCTCTCTCCCCTCCCCTGTATAATCTTCACTTTCTCTCCGCCCATGTATCTGTCATTGCACCTGCTTTCTCAGCTTTCCATTGTTCCTTTCTAACTAGCTTGTACTCCTCACTCTTTTCTAATTAATCTTTCTACATTTGTGTAACCCCCTGCACATCAGTGGCGTTTCTGCCTTGCTCGGGGTGAAATGATTAAAAAAAAAAAAATCAAGCAGATATGTGATCCTGCTCATGCTCTGGGTGGAATCACCTTTCCAAGGACTGCCTAATTTAATGAGAAGATGCACAAGCCTGTCAGCTACAAAGAATGTGTTGCTTTCAGTTTTGTGGATTAAGTCACATTGCTTCAGTGTGTCCAGGAAAAGAGAACAAGATATCAGTATCTTCCTCTCCTGAATTGTGAATGATGCATTACCTGTCTTAAATATTCATGTGAATGGAATGAAGAGAGTGTTACTGATGGACATGGGCTACTCACAGTCACTTGGAAGGAAGTCAGCTTGTCAATTCTGCTGCAAGAAGGAGTGGACATACTTACCATAAGCAGCAACAACCTCTAATGCAGCAAAGTTGGAAAGGAACTTGATGTAGACAATACAGCTCTCCTCAGCATCAAGGTCTTGTTGGTAAATGGGATCTTATTGAGCTTTGACTTGATGCTTGAGTTCAACATTAAAAAGCTGGGTAGACTCCAAATAATGAAGTATAGCATTTTACAGTTTCCCAAACATGAGATGACTCATTGTGTTGGCATTAAAATAGAATAACCAAATTCCTGTGCTGAATTCAACCCAGACAAGAAGATATGGTTTGCATCATGAAAGTGGTCAAGTGGTCAAGTGATCAAACACCAGAAAATGGTGATTGAACAGGATGTACAAGTAACTAGTACCAACAGGTGTCAAGAAAGAATACAAGAGCAAGCTGCAGACGTGGCTGGATAACACGTTGGTTGCAGCCTTATCTTGAAAAAAATATTGTCCCCCCAGGAGGTCTAATTCTATTGATTTTATGGGTACAGAATAATGAAAGTAAAGGGTAGCCGGTATTAGATTATCAGGAACTAAATAAGTGCTTAGACACACACACAGACAATGCTGACGTGTGTGCACAGGAACTGAAGGGTAGTGCCAAAAAGGACCTAATGTCACTATCCTTGACTTATGCCAGGTCTTATTACTGGGGCATATCCACAAGTCATTTTGGCTGTTTCAGACTGTGATGCCAAAGAGGCAAAGATATTACCTGACACAAATAGGTTTTAGGTTAAAACAATTGTGGATGCCATGTCATCAATAAAACCAGTCAGTTGAGCTGGCAACCTTATCATATATTGATGATATTTATAATGACAAGGACGTGACTTCAGCAAACCACATACAAGGGCACTTAGCTGCTTTTGGTCTGACATGCAGGGAGCCAGAGCAGTTACAGGATGGTACCCGTATTCTGGGTATACAGAAGCATTGTGTAGGTTGCATACAGGCTGCAGCCTGTGAATGACACACAACATATCAATTTTGGTAGAATTGGATGCTGTTCTAAAGGGTGTTAATTTCATGCTACAGTGAGGTGAAACAGGGCTGCATCACTTCATGGACTCCACGTGTGTCTACTAGTAAATATCAGGAATGCTCTCTGGCAAAGCCAAAAAGAAGTAAGTGAGATGTTTATCTGAAGGCATTTGAATGCTACTGAAAAGCTGTTCCAAGAGAGCTAGTTATTGATCACCATAACTTTAGTGACGTCAAGTTAGAATCAAGGAGAAAAGTTCATAAGAGTACTGCAATGATGGTATGATGTGATCAAGGATGTCAAGCCAGCATGGTCTCTGTGCACTTTGATGGTTGACAAAATTTCATCTGACCAGTGTTATACATTGCCAGAGTGGACATCCTGGTGTCAGGCAAAAACTGTATTTTCTAAGACAAGTTCACCCTATACTGTCTAAAGTGGCTGTCATTGCAGTGGTCAGAAAATGTAAAGAATGCTGGTCATTTGACTCAGTCTCAAATCATTGGCCACAAGGCAATCTAAATGTAACTGGAATCAGAACCTGCTTGAAATTGGAAATTACCAGTCACAATGAACAGCACTTCCTTACATTGAATGGCTGTGACCCCAGTTGATTTAAAAAATGGTGATGTTTGATCAAGAAAGACTTAAGAAGTGTCCCCCATTAGCTAGAAATTCATTTTTTTTTAACAAGACCCACCCACACCAACAATGATAGTACATTTTGCAGCAAGTCCTTAAAATATGTCTTGCATTACTGCAGAGTCCAACTTCATTTTTGAAGCATGTATGTTCCTGCATGAAACAACATAATGAAAAGATTTCATCAGAGTGAAAAAAGAACTGCAGCAAAAAAGAACTGTTCAATAATGGAAGCAATTTTCTGGAATATTATGCCAAAGAATAACACATCATCTACTGTTGTGCTCACCAATATCATTCATCATTACCAACTTAGAGTGAAAGGAATTAGTACACTATTACCATCTGACCACTGTAAGAATCAATTCAGGTACAGAGTTGGGAACACTGTGTATTTGAAAGTTCCCCACAGTCAGTGTACTGCTAGGTATAAGTGGGTTGTGTAACAGACCATCTAAGTCAATAAACAATCATGGTTGATAGGATGCCTTGGCATGTAAAATATTTTCACCTTTTCTTAGACTCTAGTGCATCAACATGCAACTCTAATGGCGATTTGTCGTCTGAAAGTGTTTGGGTAATTGAGCTCTATGAATCCAATGATTCTCCAGATGCAGAGGGTCTGAAACTTCAGATACGCCTGATGACTCTTCACACAATGGAGATGGACACATTACAGTGAAGCACCAGGGTAAAGAGACCTGCTTCAGGTTGTGTGATCATGTGATCAGGGGGCAGTGTAGTGAAGAAAATGGTGGCTTACCTCATCAAACCAAGCTACATGTCACATGTATCTTATGCCAGAAAAGAAAGAAAGCATGCAAATATTATAATAATTTTTGGTCTCACCTCAACCAATTGCTGACTTCTTGACCTAGATATAAATAGGTGCTGCATGTGACTGGCAGACTGACTTGGAGTTGTTACCCAGCATGAAGAAAATTTTCTTGGGACAAGTAGCCGCTGTAGCAAATTTTATCCTCCTCAAAATTCAACAACTGTCTACATCCTGAAGGAACAAGACACATAAATGATAATTTTATATATATATTTATATATTCTTATATTTATTTTATTATTTATTTATATATTTATATAATATATATTTATATATTCTTATATTTGTTTTATTATATATTTATATATTTATATAATATATATTTATATATTCTAATATTTATTTTATTATATATTTATATATTTTTTATATTTATTTTATTATATATTTATATAATATATATTTATATATTTTCTATTATATATTTATATAATATATATTTATATATTTTCTATTATATATTTATATAATATATATTTATATATTTTTATATTTATTTTATTATATATTTATATATTTATATAATATATATTTATATATTTTTATATTTTATTTCATACATACATACTATATTTTTTATATTTCTTAACATTAAAGACATTACATTTTCCATCTATTTTTTTCTGATTTCAATGTGTCTAAGACCGAGCTGCTGTCTGTCAATCATCACAGGCAACCTCTCCTGCCTCACATAAGCATGGACCAAGCGAGTCTCCGTGAAAGCAATACACTGCACCTCCTCAGCCTTCCCCTCTCTTCCGATCTCAAGTGGAACCATTACATTGAGTCAATAGCTAAATTCACTGCTAGGAAGGTTGAGTCACTGTGTCAGGCCAGGATGTCCATCCTGCACATATACAAATCAACCATTCATCTGTGCATGGAGTAATGCTGTCATATATGGTCCAGAGCCCCTGCTATTCCTCTCAGTGTTCTTGATAGGCTCCAAAAAAAAATCAGTTATGTGACAGGTACCGACTTGGCGACTCAACTCCAGCCACTTCCCCACCGACGGGATGTGGCTTCCCTTTGTCTGTTCTATAAATACTTTCATGGCTTCTGCTCCAACGAACTAAATTCACTGGTGCTCCTGCAACAGGTGTTTACTCGTGCAACCAGACTGGCAACTGGGTCTCACCCATTCACAGTTAGATCAACCAAATGCAGACGACAATTCTACTCCTGCAACTTCTTTTCTCGCACTTCCCACCTGTGGAACTCGCTTCCATATTCTTGCTTTCCTGATGGCTACAACCTCCAGGAATTTAAATGCAATGTCAATACTCATTTCTTAACCACTTGACTCTATTTCTTTCTACACCCCGTATATCCTTTCCTTTCTTTCCACCTTTGCAATTATCATCACACCTGTATTTTCATCCTTCTCTTGCTCCTTTTCAACTGGTTTGTCTTTCTCTTCACTCTCATACTATCTAATCTTTTTACTCTTATGTAGCCCCCTGCACATCAGTGGCATTACCACCTTGCTTGGGGTGATACGATTAAAAAAAAATCTTGCGAGCATTAAATTTTTCAAGTTGTCCATCTTCAAAAAAGGTTCCAAGAATTTCAACCATCACTTTTTGATCTAGAATATGAATGTCTTTCTAGTTTCCATTTTCCTTTGAACTTCCTTGTTGCTCACAGATCCTGTCTATAGAATTCTCAGCATCTGTCTGAAGAACCACATCTCCATTGCGTAGAGTTCCTTCTTCATCTGGATAGAAATTGTCCAGCATTTATTGTCATACAGGAGGACAGATGTAAAATAGCAGTTTGGTGCACTTTTGTTTCAAATGAAATTTTCCAATGTCTTACCACTCTACTTACTTGCTGGAAGGCCTCTTTTGGTGTGCCAGTGTATTTCCAGATCCCTGTATTACATTTTCCCTCATCTGTTAGGGCAAGAAGAAAAATGCCAAATTGGAAACATAAAATTAATCATGTGTACCTTCTTTCACCTGAATAATAGTGGCTAGATGATGTCATGGAGTCTACATGATTCTAGCTTCTGGTGTTATCTCTCCTATTATAATAAAGACTGTTCTGTATTTATTTTTTTTTTTTTTGTGCATATATATATCTTGTCACACTCATAGAGAGTGAGATACAATATCAAGGCAACTTCGGCTCAGTTCGTTCTTTTACTACCACTTCTTAAACTTTAGTACTAGTTATAGAAGCTCTTACCACATGTTTTCTCTTTAATAGTGTCTTATTTTATCTTTTCCAATAATTATGTAGGTAAGTAGTGAATAATATATCTATCCTCTCTATTATAATAAAGACCATTGTTTATTTGTGTGTGCATGTATATATATATATATATATTAATGCAGGTTTCATTGAATAATATAGACAAGTTTTGTCTATTAATTTTGTGTAGGATCCGTTCATACCGTCTGATATACTTGATGGTGATGTCGTTAAAAGACAACAAAAAATCACAGTATTTGTTGAATTTTTTATCAGGTCTAAGCTTTCGGCTCACATAAGCCATTATCAAAGAGTAAATAATAACACACAGTAAACATAGAACATTTAAGCTATTAACAATAAAGATAATTGAATTGAAAATATAAGTCCATCCCTACCGTGGCGGATGGCCGAAGACAGTGACAAAATAGTGGTGTTGTGGTCCCTGGTCTGATTACAGACATTTGAGTACGTTGTTGGAAATATCGAAATTGATTGTATTCAAACCAGGTTTAAACTGTTTAATGTAGAGTGCTTCGAGGATTTTTAGTTTCTGCTTATTATTTTCTTGTTTGAGTATGTACGTGTTATCAACAATCACCATCAAGTATATCAGACGGTATGAACGGATCCTACACAAAATTAATAGACAAAACTTGTCTATATTATTCAATGAAACCTGCATTAATGAAAAAATGCTGCCAAAATATACACAATATATATATATATATATATATATATATGATTTGTTTGAACATTATTTTTTATCTATATTCATATAGGGGAAGCTACCATGTGATCTGGCACATCTTAGGCCTCTCGACCACGAATGACCATTAGTCTAAACAAGGTTTTAATCAAGCCTATATAACACAGTTTTCAATCTGTCGCAATAACCATATCTGCTCTGAAATGTCCTATAATTGATAGAAGTCGCAGGTTTGAATCCTGCCGAATGACACAAATTTTCATAATAAAAATTTATTGTAAATAATCAGGCCAGTAGATATAAATATATAATACTGTTTAATTATAAACAGAATATCTACTTAAATATGAGTATTGATCAAAAATAATGTTCAAACAAATCATTTCAAATTGTTGGTTGTTTATAACCAAAAGTTTTGTTAATCTTTGTTAATTTCCGTAACATGTTTACATATATATACATATTTTCCTCCTGTCACACTCAGGGGTTTGGGGTCTTTTTTTCTTATGTCTTAATGTAAGCTACTCAATAAGAAGGCACATCAATATATATGTTACCATTATTTTAAATGGAATCGCAATATAGATATTTTGCTGTCGTTTTTTACGGCACAGGCTCAGTGGGGATAACCTGTGAGAAAACAGCTAATAATCCTCTCAAATATTATATGGTCATTTTTTATATCAGAGTTATACTCATAAGTATTATATCTGTCCATACTTCTTACAGAACTGTGCATAAATAAGTGGTGCTTAATTGGTGTAGAGGTAAAAAGATAATGAATTTTTACATAAACTCTTTTTATATCTTGAGACCACAGGAGCTAATAGAGAATCAGAAATTAATTGAGTTTTCAAGGAACCAGTTTTTTTGGTCAACAGCATAGGATGGAGAAATCTCTGCTATTGGGAAAGATGGATAAAGGTGGGAAAATTATTTGCAACATGATCTCTGTCATGCCTATAAAGAGAATAACCAGTGATCCTTGGGTAATTTAGCTGAAAACATTATTACCGCTGGCTTTTACAACACTCAAGTGATAGGCTGAATTCATATCCTCATACAGTCTTTTTCATAAGCAGATTTAAATGTGTATATATATCTGAGATGAGATATTGTAACCATTTCTTCTTCTTCTATGCCCCTTGTCCTTTCAGGACTTAGGCGATCATGGCTTTCCATGTCTCCCTATCCCTTGTGGCTCTTAGCATACTTTCTCCTGTAACATCTCACAACCCCGTTCTGTCATCCAGGCCCTTTAAATATATTATCCACTGCTTTCCTCTGTCTCTTTTTCCCAGTATCTGGCCTGTTAGTATCAGATTCTCCAAGCCCTTCTTCCTCATTGCATGCCCCAGAAACTTCAGTTGTCTCTTCCTGATGCTCAATATTAATTTCCTTTTTGTTTCCATTCTTTTCAAAACTTCATCATTGCTCGAATGCTTGGTCCATGATATTTGCAGCATCCTTAACCATTTACACTACTTATATTGTTCGGACTATTGTCCTCATCTTTATTGCCCTATTCACGACATATGGCCCAGTGGATAAAAGTGTTGGTTAAAGTAATCCAGTGACTTGACCTTTAAAGTTGTGAGTTAAATACCTGACCACAGCAGAAGTGAAAAAAGTAGGAGAGCTGAGTTAATAAAAAGTGCTAAATGAAAATGAGATTATCCAGAAAAAGGTGAGTGGAAGTAAAACAATTTATCTCTGTGGACTAAGTAAAGGGTTTGGTTTAAAATTCTAATGTATATCACCAGGAGAAGGCCAGAGTGTACAATGGTTGAAATGATGCGATCAGGACAACAGTCTGAATAATGTAAATAGGTTTTACTGATTGAAAAAGCTGGTAAAAAAATTTGAAAGAGTTCAGAAGCTGTTGTGTAATCTTGTAGGTGATGAGTTCTTTTTCACCCAACATCCTCTTTCTCCACAAATGAAACATGGCTAGCTTCTTGATATGCTATCTCTGCTTACATGGTAAATGAGCTACATTCCTTAGTTCAATCAATCTAGGTCTTTCAGAAAGAAACCCACAAAGCAACTTTATATAGGTTTGATTTATCTTCTTTTCCTTTGATGCTCTTGAAAAGGACCTCCAATCTGTGGTTAACTGGGGTAGGAACTGCCTTTTAATTTTCATGCCTCCAAAATAAAACTGCTCTCATTTAATCACCCTAAAGAAACTTTTCTGTCTGTCATCAGCATGGCTGATGCAAGACTCTTGGAGAGCAACACACTGTATCTTCTTGGATTTAATTTTTTTCACTGACTTGATATGGAATGACTACATCAAATCAAGAGTTGAGTCACTGTGATGAGCCAGAAATTATTTGTTGTTAGAAACCATCTTGCACATTTACAAATTTATCATTTGTCTGTGTATTGAATATTGTTGCCATATCTGGTCTGATGCTCCTGCTATTCATCTTGAGATTCTTGACAAGATCCAAAGAAAGATCTGTAATGTAAAAGATCTGACTTGTTATCTCGACTTCAGTCTCTTTCCCACTGATATAGACTGGTTTTTCTCTGTCTTTTCAAATATTTTCATGACAACTGCTCTGGTGATCTTTTTTTTCCCTGGTGCCCCAACTACATGAATTTAAGCGTGCTACTAGACTGTCATCAAGGTCACACTCTTTTACTATTGAAATAGTTAAATTTAAATCCCTCTTCTACTTCAACAGTTTCTTTTCTCACCCTTTCTACCTGTGAAACTTTCTTCTTTTTACTTACTTGCCTGACAACTATAATCTTCAAAAATTTAAATGCAGTGTCAATCATTATCTTCTTGAAGCGTGCAAATCTTGTACTTGTTGATATACTGTTATTTCCAACCTCTGTTTTGGTGATTATTCACTCGGTAACATTTTAGATTTACAACAATTAATATAGTACAGTATATTGACTGATGGATTGAGTAGCCTCTGTGTTGAATGATTTGATGCAGTGTTCTCTTGGGTGGTTATCATCCTTGTCAATCTCTTTCTTGCATCATCTGTGGATGGTTGCAGTTTGACATTTGTCTGAAAGATTTGGAATCATGACATATCAGACCCAGTGACTTGATGTCCGTCTTCTACAAGGCTGTTTATGGGAAAGTGAATGCGACAAATCAGAATTAAATTTCAATTCAACTCTCTGATTTCTTATTCTGAGTCGATATCCATTGCACCATCATCCCTGTGTTGACCGATGAGTTTAGCATCACCTGCATTGAACTGGGATCTGATTTGATGCAGTGTATTTTTTTCTTTTGTTTGGTGATTACCTTCCTTGCTCATCCCTAATATTCTCATTCTTGCATCACCTGTGAATGCCTGCAGTTTTCACATGCCACTAATGTCTGTACAGAATTCACTTGCTACTTGGGCCAGGAAAAATCTACTATATTTTCCAAATCAGAGGCAGTTCTCCATCTTTCTGACCCCAACCAATCAAACATCTCTTAGTTGTCACAGTTATATGTCTTCTTGATCTCTTGTGTCAAAGCTTTTATGTTAACCAGATGAGTGAATTTTTTTTTTTTTAATGAGTGGGAAAAAGCAAAATTATTCTGTGAACTGCTGTATTTTATTTTTTCAGTTTCTCTATATCAGTGGATGATGGTCTGTTTCATCTCAACTTCCTTAAGAGTGGGTGGAAGAGCTGAGGCAACAATCTAAAATCTGCCATGGTCGATCTAACATTCATAATGAGGGTAATATGAGCCATTTTCCTATAAGGAAACATTTGACATTCTTTGACTGAGCAGCCAGTGCTATATGAGTCATACTTTTCTTCTCTCATGATTATCATGCTAGGATCAAAGTGTAGTATCTCTTCTTCTCTAATGTTAATTTCTTTTTTAGCTGTTTCCTTATTAGGAAACATTCAGTGTTCATTGACTGAGCAGTGTTATATAAGTTACAATTTTCTCTCCCTGACTATGAAGCTAGGATCAAGGTGTAGTATCTGTTCTCTGTAATGCTAATGATAACAGAAAGTTTTCTTATAAGGATATATTCGACATTCATTTACTGAGCAGCCATTTCTACATGAATTAAGGTTTTTTTCTTACACTGTCCATCAATCTGCAATCAAAGTGTAGTATTTTCTTTTCTCAATTATTTTGATTTTAAAATGATGAGATCATTCTGCCAATCTAGTATTGCACTTAAATTTATAACGCTCAAGTACCAAACATCCAATGGAGAATCTGCAATGTAATAGATCCTGACCTGATAACTTAACTCTAGTCACTTTCTCACTGACATAATGTAGCTTCCCTCTGTCTCTTCTACAAATCCTATCGGGGTTTCTGCTCCAATGAGCTTAGCTCCCTGTTGCCCCTTCTGCATAAATTGAGTCAAACTAGCGGCTAAGTCCCACCTTCTAACAGTGAAATCAATGAAATGTAACAGCAACTTCTACTCTACCAGTTTCTTTGTTTACACTTCCCACCTGTGGAATTCCCTTCCGTATACTTGCTTCCCTGACAGCTATAATCTACAAGAATTTAAATGCAATGCCAATTGCCATCTCTTATCTCTTTGACTCGCATCCTTTCCTTGACAACCCTTGTATCATATTTTTTCTGCTTTCCACTCTACTCTCATGCAGCTCTCTTCACACCAGTGTTCTCATTCTTCTCTTATCCATTCTCTGACATCCCTTGTAACTTGTTCCTCTTTCTCATCAATCACCTCTTATGTAACCCCCATGCACCAGTGGCAGATCTGCCTTATTGGGGTGAAATGATTAAAGAAAAAAAAGTAAAGCTCATTACAACAACTGTCATATAAATATGTATCAAAAAGACAGAGGGAAGCCTTGTCCTGCATTCAAGATGTCAGGTCAGAATTAATAATATTGCTGATTCTTCTTTGGATTTCAGCAAGAAACTCTAAAATATATTGCAGAATCACCAGACCATACATGGTAGCAATTATTAAATGGCTGGTTGCTTGTATTCAAGTATGCCTGACTGCTAGGGGAGTGAGCCAGTCCCTGTAGCAGATGCCTGTTCAAGCATATTTTGTGCTTGATCAGCACCCAGAGACCCTGTCTGTGGTTTATACTGAGTGAATCTTAGTTACAGTTTCTAGGAGAGAATGTATTATCTGGCATGATCAACAGTCTGAACAACACAAATATACACATACACTGTCAGTAATCAGCAATGCTCTAAGCATGGACAAATGATATTGTCTAGCACAACACAGTACCAAATTGATTTAATATAAAATTTCGGCTTCATGTCAGTGAAAAACATTAACTCAAGAATGTGCAATGAGTCACTCTTCTAGAATGTTGTATAGCTACCTGTGTACAGAAATAGGATGTTCCTATTCTCTAATATATGTGGACACTCCTAGAGTAAAGTAATTATATTGGCTAGCAGTTACAAACATTGTATCTACTTGATGCAGCATGCATGTTTTGTATTTGTCATAAACTATTATTCGCAACCTCTGTTTTGTTGATTACTCATGCAGTAACCATTTAAGGTTCCAACATAGAAGATAGCACTATTCATAATGATTGAAAGCAGAAAGAGTTCTCTGAGACGATTAAAAGAAATTGGATTTGTTTTAGAGGGGTTGAAATTAACAAGCCATTCCTTGCCCCAGTTAACAATAAAATATAAATAATTTTTGAGGTTTGCCAATTTGACCTAATCAAACAAATCAGAATTACTGTTGAGACAAGTGTAAATAATTGTCGTCAGTAAGTTGAATTGATGCCATCAGGAAAATATTTTATGAAAATTAAGAACAATGTCAGTTCTTGGATAGAAACCTACTTTAATGTAAAAGAATCGAGAAGAGTAGCCCTCCAGTTCAAAAATTTGTCCAGAAATACCATATTCAGAAATCTCTGTTTTATTACAATAATACATATACAACTCTTTTTAAACATATAGTAGATATTGCTTGTTACATAAAGCATTATATTTACTGGTGTCTGTGCTTTTGAGAGTCTTAACACAATGACTGCCAACCACAAGTTAAATCATGGTTGGTAGTTTTTTTTTTTTTATGATAGCAACTACAGATTTTCTTGTGCCAGCTATGAGTTACCTTATGCCTGGCATTTTCAGATACATTTTCATTTGTCAGCGCCAATGAGTTTATTTGCAGTGATACTTTAAGTGCAAAAAGAATGTTAATACTTGAGTTAAAGCTATAAATTAACTCATAAAAAATGTTTCTTGTTGGCTATTATATATGTGTTTGAATTTCGTAATTGACCTGGCAGACAACGTGTTAATAAAAAAAAAAGCCTTTCAGCAAATTATGAACATGCATCCATTTTGTAGATTAAGCGCAACATGTTTTAAGACCATTCATCCCTAGAACACATTGGCAGTCAAGCAAAATCACTGTATTCTTTATTTATTTTCAAACCCTACCAAAAGACAAATTTTCTTGATTAAGACTCGCAGATGCACAGGCCAGTAGAGGTAGATTTAAAAACAAAAACCAAATGTCTACTCAAATACATTTAAAGCAATAAGAAATAATGTCAGTTTATAAATCCAATAACTCCTTAAATAAACAGGGTGCACTGGTTAAAAGTGTCACCATTTTATATTTTAAATTATGCGCATATGTTTGTTTTTAAAATATGCCAAATGCACAGTATAATAGGGTCAATTGGGCACTATCTGTGAGGAAAAGAGCACCGTGATGTAATTTCTTCTGCCAGAAAATTTGGAAATGGCAAACTGTATAGCTTGGCATTTGCACCAGAAACTCCACTACAAGTGTTTCAGAGTGATCAGGTGTCAGTCTGAGGGCAGTGGATTCAGAAAGAGCTGGATGAGTTTAATGGTGATTGTGGAGGTACAGAAGTGTGGAAATGTCACACTGATTGTTCTGATGAGAAAAGCTCCTGAAGTTGTTGGTGAGGGCCTCAGACTCAGCATCGGAGGCCTATATCAAGTGACTTGAGGAGATAATGCTGCACTAGGTCAAGAGGGTGGTTGCTGAAAGACCGTATGTCTGGCAACTGAACTCTGCACCATGCCACTCAAGCAGGAAAACCAGTGATGGCTGTTGGACAATCATACCTGACTGAAACCCCCAAGATCATGATGTGTGAGGTGCAGCTGAGCAAGACACCAACAAAACATATTGTAACACCAAAGATGAACTGAAGGCAAGGATTATGGCAGCATTTTCCAACTTAAACAAGGAGACCATCCAGAAGAGTTGCATTAGATTTCAAAGTTGTCTGGAGGCTGGTTGAAGCCAGTGGCAATTTTTATTGAATAAATTTGCTCTTTACCATTTAAAGCTATTTTTTTTTTAAATGAGATGTTAGTGTTATTTTCAATTTTGTGTAATTCAGATGATAATTTATTCATTGCACTCTCTGTATACTGTATTTTTTTGGTGTATAGGACACACTTTTTTGCTTTAAAATCTAATGTCAAATTCTATTAGTGTCTTGTACAACAAAGTTATTAATAATCTAGACTTACTTATGAATGGAACTTTGTGCGTGTCTGTTACCTATAGACTCCAAAATGGCTGAACTGATTTTCTTGAAAATTTACACAGTTGTACTATAAGTGTCTGTGAGTGTTCTTAGCTAGGTTTTGTGTTGAGGTACCCCTGATAAATATCGAAAATCGATAATTGAAAAAATTGGGTTATAGAAAGAGTGGTCTGATTTTAATCAAATTTAATACACTCATAGACAAAGAACATAAGAAAAGATATTCAGAAGTTTCAAGGTTGCAGTTCTTACAATAATATAGAAAATTGATAATATATATATATATATATATATATATATATATATATATATATATAAAAGCCAAGATGTTTGTGTGTGTGTCTGTTCATCTGCCTGTATTTCTGTATTCTTTTCAACCCTTTTATTTTAGTTTTTGCTTCGGGTTTGGCTCTAAGTAGGTATAATTGTAGTTCTTAGTCTCAGCCATGATAACATTTACTCAGAGGACTTATTTAGCCTTCAGAATTCAGTTTACAATGAAAAAACTTATTTGATATCGATACCAGAAAATTAAAATTTGACTTACATCCATTCATTTTTCTTTCCGTCTACGGTTTTGCTTTAACTGGAAACAACTATTGCTTTTTAGTCTTTCGTGCCAACGTCCAAAGAGTCTGAGCTTTCGGACCATGGATTAGTTTTAAAGCTTTCATTACACCCAAGCAACACCGAGCTATCCTGCTAGTATATATATGAGTTAAAGATCAAGTGCAGATCAGAATCTGGCTGAATGATAGATAAAAATCAAACAGGAAACGCATATCAATCTAACATGTTTCACTTTTATTTAAGCTTTATCAGAGATTAATAGAAAACAAACAAAAAGACAGAAACTCTGGTATTTTCAATTTTGTTTGGGTCGGTTTCCATTGATTAGTTATGTGCATTAAAATCATAAATGATTTTATATATATGTAAGTTTGTGAAGGTTCATGGATAACTAAGTGGGCATTAAATGATAATTCGAAATTGTGTATGTGTGCCTGTCTAATGTAAGTTTTAGTGTCTTCACCTTTGTGCGGTCAATCAGCAGAGGAGGGTGTCACTTCATTCTAAACTAAAGCTAATCTCTTGTATTCTTTGTATTATATGTAGGAATGGTTTGGTTCTCTTAAATGGTTACTTAATAATAATAGTATGGATTTCAAATGTGAAATGCAAATTACCAATTATGTGCCATGTCTTTTCAGGAAGTCAACGATTATGAACCCCTCCTACCATAACTTTCAGTACTTTGGAGATTTTTACAATGTTTGTATTTTTATTATCCCTCACACTCCTGTTCTGACATTCATTTGCTCATTAGGTAAGTGACTTGCTGTTTCTTTCTGTCTCACTTGCCTCTAGTATATCTCATGAGTATCAAATTTTCTAAGCCCTCTTTTCCTCATTAGGTGTCCTAGAAATTTCAACTCTGTTTTTGATTCTAAGTACAAATACTTTTTTTTTTCTTGGTTTTTCTTTTCAGTAAAACCTCATGATTTCTCAAAAGCTCTCTCCATGCTGAGAATATGAACAGTTCTCTGTCTATGATATTCTGAGAATCCTTATGTAAAACCTGTCTTTGTTGCTTCAAGTCTCCTTTTCAACTGTGAAGAGATTCTCCAACATTCACTTTCTATAGAGAAGGAGCAATATTACATAACTTTTCAGTGCTCATATCTTTGTTACAGATAAAATTTTCCTGTTCATTTTGCTGAGCATTTGGAAGGCATATTTTGCTGAGCATTTGGAAGGCATATTTTGCTGAGCATTCAAATTTCTGTCATATTTTCTATCCTCTGTGAAAACACTGCCTAGATATTTAAATTTTTATTTATTGGAAAGATTACTCGCTGTTTGCCTCTGTTCCTCATGTCTTCAGTCTGTCCTGTGAGTGTCACATTCTCCAAGCTCTCTTTCCTCATGACGTGTTATAGAAATTTCAACTCTCTCTTTCTCATTCTAAGTATAAAGATCCATTTTTTTTCCATTTTTTAAAAAATTCCTCATTACTCATATGTTCAGTCTATGGTATGGGTAGCATCTTTCTGGAAAACTGTATCTTTGTTGTCTCAAGTCTCCTTTTATCCAGAGCGTTTATTATTTCACCCCAAACAAGGCAATGATGCTAATTGGACACAAAGGTCTACTGGGAATAGAAGAGAATGAGAAGACATTAGTAAGGAATAAGAATAAAAGTAAAGCATTCAGGAAGACAGAAGTTGGCGGTTGGTATTGCATTTAAATTCTTGAAGACTTTAGGTAACAGGGAAGCAAGAAACTGGAAGAGAGTTCCACGGATGAGTAATATGAGAAAAGAAACTAAGCTAGAACTTATAGTTACATTTAGCTATTTCAGTGGTAAATTGATGAGACCTAATTGCCTATCTAGTAATGTACTTAAATTAGAAATACAAAGTGGGGAGAGCTCATCAGAACAGCTGCTATGAATGTATTTATCGAAAAAACTGAGAAGACACATCATGGTGGTAGGAAACTGACTGAAGTCGAGATGTTACCAATAGCATTACAGACCCTTCTCGAGATTTTTTCAAGCATCTCTGGATATATAACCAGAGCATCATAGATGCAATGGATATAGGATTGGAACGAGAAACTGAAGAGCCAAATTTGAATTTTAGTTAAATTTGTTGCATTCACTTACATGCAAATACCCTTGGGAAAGGTATGAATTCATCTCTTTTTCTCCCTTCAGCTATGGGTTGAATAGCAGAACAGATTGGTTTCTATAACCTTGGTTGGCCAACCAACATACCACAGATAGAAATGGCAATCGCCTGTGGGAAAATCTTCTGCCTGTTTAGTTATGGATCGAAAGATACAGGATCGCCCGAGCATGTATCACATATGGCACTTAACTGACTAACTAACTGAATATTACATGACAGTTCAGCATTTCTTTTCTTTGTTTCCAAAAAAAAAACACCTTTTTCTTATTACTTTGTTTAATTTTTGGAAGAATAAGAGGGCAGGTGGTATAATGATAAAACATTATCAGTATAACAACCAAGATGAAGATACTAGTGTACCACGTCTATTGAACAGGTGAAGAGGCTCATCCCTTGTTTCCTGTTTAGGATGCGGTTTCCAGTTTTCTCTTTTCCAATCTTTTCACTCTTCTTTTTTTCTTTTTTTTCAATTGGAGTAGATAGACTAAACTATCGCTCGGTTCACACTCCACCCACATCTATTGAACAGGTGAAAAAACTCATCCCTTGTTTCCTGGTTAAGATGTGGTTTCCGGCTTTCTCTTTTCCAATCTTTTTACTCTTACATAGCCCCCTGTGCATCAGTGGCATTATCGCCTTGCTTGGGGTGATATGATTAAAAAAAAAAAATATGGAAGGGCATATGATATAGATTGGTTGTTCCTATATTTTAATGATAACTCCTAAAGTCTGAGAGAATTTTATTAACTGAAATAAATTTAACTTGGATGTCATATAACACTTTAAAAGGTTTAATAATTTAGACTACAAAAATAGATTTTCTCCATTGCAAAGATCATAAAACATAAGTTTGCTGTTCTGATTTTGTATCCAAACTTTGGTGAGATTGTGGCCATATTAATTCTGTTACTACTAAAAGCACTTTCATTGTGAGTTTACCCATACAAGATAATGGTTCTTTGCCATCAATGTTTGAATATGGTCTTTGCTCTCTTGGCAAACACACTCTGTAATTCAAGCAGCAAACGTTTCACTACATAGGGTGTCATCGGTAAGTATGTAAGTCTGACCAAGCACAGAGGCTGTGTAATATTTCACGTCTACCAAATGGCTACCAATCAGTCCTTGCACAATAATTTGGTTCATGGAAGAGGTGTTGGACAGTGGTGGGTAAGCTACAATCAACCATCACTCCCTATCACTGGGGCCATTGCCATCGTCGTCACTAGCACCAACTCCATAAGATGACTTGGTTTGGTCCGAGCACAGACAAATTTATGTCCAATAACAGCCAGTAATTTCCAAGGAGAGGGCGGAAAAGAGAGGATGATGACGATGATGATGTTCAATGGAATTGGGTGGAATTGATCCAGACACCAAAACCTATTTTGGCAGTCTGTTCAAATTCCTTACTTTCTGATTACTCTTCAAACCACTCACATACACATGTCTACACACAAACATATACATACTTACACACAAATACACTTGTACACACATTTGAATGTGCATACAACACCTATGTTCATACGTATTCACACGAACACAAATTTTCACATACATTTGCTTTGATTTGAATCCACATATAGACACACACGTATACATATCTGCACTTATATTCACAAGCAAACATACATCCATTCATACTTACATTCAGAAATGTGATTATGCTTATATATTCATACACAAATAACATTTTTATATGCAGACATAAGTATACACACACACACACACATCTATATATATATATATATATATATATATATATATATATATACACACACACACACACAAATACTTAGACATATTAACCTGTATCCATATAGATCTACACACACATGCACATATTCCACCTCAGAATAAGACATATTACAGACATACAAGATAGGAACACATATTTACATATATATGCATTAATATAAATACATGTACACATATATTCACATTCCCATATGTATGCAAACATATTTCTGTATGCACATATTCACAGAGACACACAAATGCATACATACATTGAAATATTTGCTCACACGCATACATATTTGTACACTTATTCATATCAAGACATACGTATGCAACTACAGCAAGCTACATAAATGTTTGCTCACACATGCATAAATACAGTCACATGCAAATACTTATTTATACCAATACACACTCATGTTCAAATATTTTCACTGATTTACTTCGACACACACATCCACACAAACAGGTATTCATATTTATACAGTCAGTTAAGTGCCATATGTGAAACACACTTGGGCGATCATATCTCGAAAGAGACATGACTGACTGGGCAGAAGATTATCCCACAGTAGGTTGCCATTGCTTTCTGTGGTAGACTGGTTGCCAGCCAAGGCTACAGAACCCAATCTGTCCTATTATTTAACCCATAACTGGAGGGAAGAGACGGATTAATACCTTTCCCAAGGGTATTTGCGCATAAGTGAATGCAATGAATTCAACAGTAATTTGAACTCGGCTCTGCGATTTCTCATTCCGAGCTGATATCTACTGCGCCATAACACACATCCCATATTTATACACATATGTAAAAACAACTTTAACAGTTTCATGTCATGTAATGGTTAGCAAGTTTGTTTCCTTATATCAATTCCAACTGAGTCTTGTGTTCAATCCTCACTGCATGCACCACACTTCTGGCCTTGTGCCACATCTAAATTACACTTAGAAAATTATTAGGGCACTCTGATGTGGTATAATGTTTAGCAAGCTTGTCTTGCTTGATCAATTATGACTAAGTAGTGAGTTTGATGTGTGTTGTGGTGTTATGAATATCAGCTTGGAATGAGAAATTAGAGAGCTGAGTTCAAATATCCTTGGGAAAGGTATTAATCCATCTCTTCTCCCTCTATCTATGGGTTGAATAGCAGGACAGATTTGGTTCTATAGCTTTGGTTGGCAACCAGTCTACTGCAGAAAGTAACGACAACATACTACAGGAGAATATTCTGCCTTGTCAGTTATGTTTCAAAAGAGACATGATCACACAAGTAAGTCAATCAACTGACTGAGTTTCGATCCCTACTGGGTGTTTTACACTTTTGGCCTTGTGCCATATTTAAATTATGCTTAGAAGATCATTAGGGTAATTCCGAGTAGTGTCATGTTTAGCAAGTTTGTCTTGCTTGATCAGTTATGACAGTAGTGAGTTCAATCCTAACTGGATACTTCACACTTTTGACCTTCTCCACACTTATGCTATGCTTACAAAATTATTTTTGCACTTGGATATGCTATAATAATTAGCAAGCTTGTCTCGCTGTATAACTTAAAACAGAATAGTAAGTTAGATCCTCACTAGGTGCCACCCATACTTTTGGCTTTGTGCCACATCAAAGCTACACTTAGAAAATTACCATATGCAAATACGTGCATGTAGCTGAAACCATATACATATAAAGATGCATACACATACAAATGCATAAGGAGATACACTCACATACACAGTCATTGAGACGTATTCTGATGTACAGTGAAAGTTCACAAGTATGTGTGCACTGAAGAATGATGAAAATTCTGCAAGCTATAATGTGAGATGGTTTTTTTCTTGTTCAAGAGGCTTGACTGGTGGCTGGATGGGGTGTGAAGTTGGTACCATTCTTTAATTCCTACCAACCACCAAACGCATTGTCACACAGAGTTGTAAACAAGTAAAAACTGATTTAAAGTTAAAAATAACGACTATGTCCACCTCTCTCTCTCTCTCTCTCTGATTTGCTTTCTTTTCCTTTTTTATGTGATTTTTTTTCCTCTCTTTTGGCTATTTTATTTGTTTGTTATTTCTTTATACTTTTCCAATATTTCTCTTCTCTCTTTCTTTCCATTTCCTTTCTTCTTATTTTGTTAATTCTTTTCTCATTTCTTTCTACTCTTTCTTCATCTCACCTTTCCTTTTTTTTTTATTTTCTTATTTTTGCCTTTACTTGTCTCTCTTCTCTCTTTTCTTTTTTGTTCTCTCTCTTCTTTATTCACTCTCTTCTTTGCTTTTTCTTTTCTTCCTTGATCTTTCTTTGTTGTTTCTTTTATTCATTATACTCTCTTCTTTTCAAATACACTGTTATTTCTCTTCTTTTTGTTATTTATTTCCTCTTTCATCTCTGTTAATGCTCATATCAAACTGAATCACAGGTTGTGATATGATCACAGAAGTTGAGCAAAGCCATGCCTGATCAGTAGCGAGATGGTTGACTGCCAATGTAATGAATAATGAACCAGAATTGTTAATAAAAAAACTGAGTCCCAATTCCAGTCAGGTTTGTTATATTTACTTATGAAAAAATGCTCTCAGCAGAGATATATATATATATATATATATATATATGTATATATGTCCCTACAGAATATATATATATATATATATTCTATAAATACATACATACATACAGAAGTATGTATATATGTATGAGTATATATGAGGGTATATGTATGTACATATGTATGAGTATATGTGTATATACGTATGTATGCAGTGTATATATGTATGTACTTATGTATGAGTATATATATATATATATATATATATATGCATGTGTGAAGTAAATATATATCTATGCATGTTATATCAAGTCAGCTGTTCTCAAGGTCAGGAAAATATAAACAATGGATTGGCAGGAATCTAATAACGTCAAAAAGGCAGCTGGCCCAAGGCAATAATTGGTGAAAGTTGTTGTTGTGTGTGCCTACCCATAGATGACACTATTGGGTGAAGTTCAGGTTATCTAAGCTTTTATAAGATAGTTTTTTTTTAGTTTAAGAGTAAAAAAGCCAGAGGACTGGGGAAGAATACAAGGAAGACAACTCTAGCCAGTCAGCTCCCTTGTATGTGTGTGATTTCCTTTGACTACCACTCTACACACAACTGTCACCAAAGAGAAAATATAAGTTAATATTTTTATATAAACATTGTTCTGTGTTGTCATTTATCTGTCAAGACGGTTGTTGAAGCGGTAGCAGTATATACCATACACAATTTGGTATATATATATATTAGTCATACACATACAAGTCTATTTCGCTGTATCACTGTATTACAGCTCATTAGTGTGGCTAGACACATCCACTTGCTTCTGGCAGAGATCAAAACTCGACTGATTTGGTGTCAGTCAAACTTGCTACTCCCTAAGCCATAGGCACATGGAATCATAGAAGGGAAATTTTAACATGCTGTATATATAAGCAGTGTATACACATGCCAGTTACCGAAAGAACTCAATTCATTTCTGAAGAGTCACACTTACATAGCAGAAGTGGAAACTGTTTTTAAAATTTTATTCTCTAGAGAGCTCAATCATAGTGAGAGCATATATATATATATATATATATATATATATATATATATATATATATATACACGCATATATACAAGCTAGATCAATTTTAATATTAATAACGTCTTTCTTGGGATTTTACTTACATTCCCCTTTCTGTTTAAATTTAAATATCTATTGCTCCTATCACCAATAGTTGAGTTCTATCGGATCTTATCCCAGATAGAGTTTTGAAAAACTTCCCATTCATTATGAATAAATTCACCCTGGAATATTTCTTAAAAAACATCCCATATCCAAATCTTCAATCCTTCATCATCTCCCTCACAGAAAAAATTGAGGATTTTTATAAGAGATTACAATGGAAGGCTTACTTCTGCCTCCAATCTACTGAAACTTTGAACCACCCTGCAGAATTATAACCTCAAGACCTAATGCACTCCACCATTTTGTAAATTTCTGGACACTTCTGAGAAGGACCTTTTCAATTTAATTCTCAAAATTAAATTATGGAAGTCATCCAACCACTTCCAAAATATATTAAAAAATGACATTAGAACTCCAAGGTTCTTTGGATTAATTCCATTAATTTTCTTAAAAACCAAAATTATCAGCAATTACAAAGTAGATAGAGCTAACAACACAATATCTGATATCGACAGGGATACGGCCAATTTTGCCTGTGATTTAAATATTGCTGATAGGATAGGAAGCGTTTTCCACTAAGGATACTAAAGCGTTTCACTAAGCGTTTTCACTAAGGGGGCCTACATTTTACTTAAGAATCATACACCTAATTTTCAAAATAAATGACTAACTAGGTTAAGTAATTTCATTAAAAGTGATTTAAGGTTAGTCTCTAAAGAAATTACGACCCACACTCCACCCCAACCCACACTCCACCCCAACCCACACTCCACCCCAATCTCTGGACGGATTCTTTTGATACCATTAATTGGTTCAACAAAATTAAAGAAAAAATCTAAATCCACCTTTCTTAAATTAGATATCATAGATTTTTATTCTTCAATCTCCAAAGACCTCAGGTATAGTTGTATAAGTTCTGCAAAAAAGGATGTAGAGTTCACAAATAGAGAAGTTAAAATTATTTTAGCTGCTAGAAAATCAGTTCTTAGCTTTGATCATTCTACCTCGACAAAAGGTCTCTATGATAGTTTTGATGTCCCCATGGGGACATATGATTCAGCTGATCTTGTAGGAATTTTCATATCTTAAGTAAATTTATAAACCCTAAACAAATAGGATTATATCAGGATGATGGCCATTAATTTTTTTGGCTTTAAAACTGAATTTTCCTCTATACTTTTCAGAAATGATCATATGACGTGATTTTCAAAGTTTTATTTGTAAAATATATTTATATATATACAGTTATGAGTATATATATATATATAGTGTATTGAGGCAGCAGATGATTTTTTAAACATATATTGTTAAAGGAAGGGAATACAAGTATGATGACAGTTGCAGAGGCGGAGAGAAAGGAAAGGGTATACAGGGTGGTGAAGAAAGAACTAAGGACAAGTGGTTAAAAGATAAGTATTGACATTGCATTTAAATTCTTGGAGGTTGTAACCATCAAGAAGGCAAGAATAAGGAAGCGAGTTCCACAGGCGAGAAGTGCAAGAAAAGAAGCTGCAGGAAGTGGAACTGTCATCTGCATTTAAATTATTCTAACTGCGAATGGGTGAGACCCAGTTGCCAGTCTGGTTGCACAAGTAAACACCTGTTGCAGAGGCACCAGTGACTTAAGTTCATTGGAGCAGAAGCCATGAAAGTATTTATAGAACAGACAAAGGGTGGCCACATCCTGTCGGTGGGAAAGTGGCTGTAGTTGAGCCACTAAGTCGGTACCTATCACATTACTGATTCTATTTTGGAGCCTGTCAAGAACATCGAGATGAACAGCGGGGGCACCTGTTCATATATGGCAGCAGTACTCCATGCACAGACGAATGGTTGATTTGTATATATGCAAGATGGATTCAGGCGCGAAAACATCCTGGTCCAACACAGTGACCCAACCTTCATAGCAGTGGATTTAGCTATTGACTCAATGTAGTGGTTCCACTTGAGATCAGAAGAGTGGGTAAGGCCGAGGAGGCGCAGTGTATTGCTCTCTGGGAGACTTGCTTGGTCCATACTTATGGGGGGCAGGAGAGGTTGCCTGTGATGATTGACAGACAGCAGCTTGGTCTTAGACACATTGAAACTTATATATATATATATATATATATATATATACTTCCAGCCACAATTATTAGGCTACCACAAATTGAAAAAAATGAAGTATTTCATTCTATTTTTCGTATTTATTGCCAAGTGAAAATAGAATGGTTTGTTTGCTATTATTACTTTACGAAATTTTACAAGGCAGCCAGGAAGCCTTTACTTTGGCCAACCAATGGAGAAGAGAACACAAAAACGGGACACCAGAACAGTTCATTTGATGAACATGTTATTTTGCAGTATTAACAAAGAACCATTCTATTTTCATTTAGAATTATCCACTTGGCAATAAATACTAAAAATAGTATGAAATTAAAGAAAAAGCTGGGTTGGCCTAATAATTATGGCTGGTAGTGTGTGTGTGTGTGTATATATATATATATATATATATATATATATAACAATAAATTTATTTTTAAACCCGCCTTAAAAAACCCACTGAGTATAAACATGGAGGGGAAAAAAATGGAAACAAAAAAAAGAAACAAACTAAGTACTTGAACATAAGTCAAAGTACTCGTCGTAAAATAAAAACCTGAGACGAGAACCCTAATACATAAAGTGCTCAATACAATAGCAAAGCAAACAAATAAGTTTGAATCTAACCTATAGCCAACGAACCTACCTAAGTTTCACCTAACAGATCGTCAGGGCATATATATGTATGTATGAGCATATACATATGTACATACTAGCAGTATAGCCTGGCAATGTTTGGGTGTAATGAAAGCTTTAAAACTAATCCATGGTTCTGGAGCTCAGACTCTTTGGATGTTAGCACAAAAGACTAAAAATCAATAGTTGTTTCCAGTTACAGTGAAACCGTAGACTGAAAGAAAAATGAATGGATATAAGTCAAATTTTGATTTCCTGGTATCAATATCAAATAAGTTTTTTCGTCGTTAGCTGAATTTTGAAGGCTAAATAAGTCCTCTGAGTAAATGGTATCATGGCTGAGACTAAGAACTACAGTCATACCTACTTAGAGCCAAACTTGAAGCAAAAATTGAAATAAAAGAGCTGAAAAAATACAGGCAGATAAACAGACACACACACAAACATCTTGCCTTTTATATATATATATATAATTGATCTTCTGCACTATTGTAAGAACTACAACCTTGAAACTTCTGAATATCGTTTATGTCTTTGTCTATGAGTGTATCAAATTTGATTAAAATCGGACCACTCCTTCTATAACCCGATTTTTTTGATTTTCCATTTTCAATATTTATTGAGGGTACCTCGACACAAAACTGAGCTAAGAACACTCACAGCCACTCATAGTACAACTGTGTAAATTTTCAAGAAAATTGGTTCAGCTGTTTTGGAGTCTATAGGTAATGGACACACACACACACACACACACACACACAGAAAATGTTTCATTTAAATAAATTTAAATTTAGATTTAGATTAGATTAGATTTAGATATATCCATGTATATATATGACAATATTTGTATTATAAGATTTTAATGAAAACATAGTTTACTGCAACACAAGTACGGTTGTGTTTTGGCACTATCTTATTAGCACCCCGTCAGGCAGTTACATTTTTTCTATAGATATCAAGAGAGACCAACCACACACCTCACAAGTCTAAACAGGGCCACAATTAGCTGGCAAAGGTTCATGCTTCTTTGAGATTCTCCTAAGTTTAGCATGAGAAACTCTACTCTCCTCATACAACTCGGCACCTCCAAAGATCAACCCCACCATTGCTCATGATCAGCAGTCTATGCCTCCAAGCCATCTTCAGCAATCCCCATATGCTTCAGGTTCTCCTTAACATTGTCCTTGAATTTTTTCATGGCCTACACTGAAGTCTTTTTCAAGATGACATTTAAAACAGACAATTAAGCT